>ML681990.1:50816333-51117389 GCA_007922195.1 Podocnemis expansa | reverse complement strand
CTGTGCTTCATTCCTATTGGCTGTCCTGGGACTCACTGACCAGAGTGTTAACCCCTTCCTCCCCAAGGGTTATTACAGCAATCTCCCCCACTCCCCCAAAAAGGCAATAACCCTAATAAATGAGCATACCCTGAGTTGGTGGGCAAAGTTGGCAACATGATGGGAGTTATTGGGAACTTAACACCTGTGAATAACTAAACATTGACAGTGCAAAAGCTACAGAGTTGCATGTAAAGATTTTATCATAAAAAGGGGCTGCTCTTGCCAATAAATTCTGGATTCATCCTGCCTCAGCCTTGGGGTCTCAGAATCACAACCAATTGGGACCTCAACTCCATCTCTCATAGCTGGTCGAACTGGCCATTGGCCTGGGGTGAGCTACAGATGGGTAACTATATCATCATAGGAGGACTCTGTGTGTGTCTGTGTCTGTGTGTATGTGCATATGCTGAATACTTTAATATCTTGTCTTTTTAATAAATGCGGCATATTGCCTTTTCCCCCAAAATGATCTCAAGTGCTTCTTTTGCACAACACACTGCCATATTAACAAAGAGGATGGGCCACAGCAAATGGCTGGCTTCATTTACTTGTGAACTGAACTTCAGCCACCCTGAGCTAGGCCTTAGAAATCAGCTGGAAATTATTTTGTTGCCACAAGGAACAAGACTTATTTTCAAGCACAGCAGTTTTGCAAGCATTATGTTTTCACTGGCGTTAAAGGAAACAATACACAAAAAAGTGGATTTTTTTGTTAGTAGAACAAGCAGTTAAATATGTGGGTTTAGTTTATTTAAAAAATAATCACAACCATGCTTGCTTTGTTGGAAAACTTAGTTCCCTCAAATTTTCCTGGAAAACTTAGTTCCCTCAAATTTTCCTGGGTGCTTAGTGTCTGGAAACAACTGACTGATAAATTAAACAAAATAAAAGGCTTTGTTAAATTGCAGCTCTTGTCCAGTGCCTTTGTTCATGAATTTATTCACTCAAATTCATGCAGCTGCAGAGGACAACCCCCGCCCCCCACAGCCAGTGTAGAAAACTGTTGTAGTCCTTGTACTCATGAGACTGTGGCCTGTGGAGTAGAAAAGCTGGGCACTGCCAGCCTTCTATGTTCAGTGGAGCTGAGCTCTTTGTCTTAGAGGAAGTTTGTCTTTAAATAATAATTAAGGAACAAATAACTGCTTCCCAGTGAGTTTTCCCCAGATTGCTCCACCGGGGAAGCAGGTTTGCTCTTCTTTTTACAAAATTAGCAGGAAGGTTACAACCCACAGAAAACCTACAGGATATCTGCACACAGAAGATTTTGGATCCCTCAAGATCCATGTTAATTTTCTGTGGATTTGCTAATAACACAGGACCATCTTCATGGAGTTCTCTCGTATGTTTGCTCTACTGTGTTTCCTCTAGATTAATCTACTTACACCGTAGAAGTACACTGGGGTTACCTAAGCAGTGACTGAAAATTATTCATTAAAGGTTTGATCCTCTAGCCCTTAAACAAACAGCAGTTCCATCTATCTATTAGGAGGAACAGGCCCTTACAAAAGCCAGTAAAATATTTCTCAACTCATTTGTAAGACAGGATAAGCGCCTAACAACTAAAAGCCTGCTTACTGGTTTTAGTGGGTATCTTTCAATGGATTTTGAATCAGGTCCCTAATCAGTGATGGCCAACAGGCAGCCTAAAAAAGCTGAATGTGACTCCAGGGTGTGTTAAACATTAAGTCAGAGCAGTCTATGGAATGCACAAATAGTAGCTCCAAAAAAAAAGTGATAAAAATTATTCGCTATTATATTTGTTTATATTCAAATAAACCACTTAAAGAAACAAGCACTACTAATATATATACAGCTACAGTATTCCTGCTTAAACATATTTGACTTTAAAAGATATTAAATATTGCATCACATCAGTGATGCAGCTGTAGCCTGTGAAATTAATGTGTATGAGCTGGTGAACTATCTTTCAGACCATGTCTGGCTTTAATTATTAGTTATTCCCGTTGTTGTTTGCTTTAAAGATTATCATATTATTGGCTTGCCAGTTGATCTGACCAGAAGATACGGTTCTTGTCCCAGGATCTGGCTACACCAAATTAAATATAGTAAGTTCAATATCTTGTAAGAACGCCTCACTCAGGCTTTATTGCAAGGATATATAATGATGACAAAACACAGGCTTACAGACCTTTATTAAAATAAGAGAAGAAGATATAAAAGTTCCAAACCACAGAATCAAAAGGGAATAATACAGGATTGGAGGTACCAATGGTGTCATTCTTTGCAAAAGTTCATAGACTGGCATACTCACACCCTTCCTTGGGGACCTGGTGGAAAGAGACAAAGGAGAAGATTCTCTGGCATTCACAATGAATCTGATGGCCCAGGTTCCTCAGTGCCTGAGACTGATGGTGGATAATGGAGCTGAAGGTCCAATGCTGAGTAGCTAATCTAACAATAGGCAACTAATAGACTCAAAAGTCAAAGACTAAAACTCAAAAGAAGTAATAGCAGAATAATGCTAATACTACATGGTGGTTTGCCCTTTCATAGGGCCTGAGAACTACTGTGAATATTCGTGAGAGTTTCATATGTAGAAGAACTGCAGGATCAGACCTATTCATGTATATTTTATAGTTCACTCTCAGTTTTGATTATTTTTATAAATATTTTCTTTAGATATTACACACCAAACTTTTGCAATTAAGTTCGAAAGGAGTAGACATGTTAATCTAGTTCAGCAAAACAAACAAGGGGTATGTCTACACTGCAAAGTTTTTTTTTCCCGAAATAAGGAGGCTTGTTTCAAAAAAACTTTATGCCTGTCCATGCAGGCATTTTGGTATGTTGAAATAAGCGCTTCATTATTTTGAAATAATGAAATGTTATTTCAAAATACTAAAACCTGAATTTATTTAGAAATATTGATTCTTTCAAAACAGCTATTTCAAAAAAAGCCATTCCAAGCCATGGAACTGGCTTTTTTTGAAATAATAGCCCTATACTTTACATTGCCTTTCCCTAATACAAAATAGAAAGTCTAGGAAAGACCTATTTTTAAATAAGAACTCCTAGCTTATTTCAAAATAGAAATTCTTCACTAGACTCCTATTTCAAAACAATAAATTTGAAATAATTCTATTTCAAAATAATTATTTCAAAATAAATTCAAAACAGTTATTTCAAAATAACTATTTTGCAATACCTGTGGCAGTGTAGACTTAGCCAACAAGTCTGGTGTAATGTAAAAAACTAACAAATTTATTTATCACATGGGCTCTCCCATGAAAGATCATGCAATAAATAAATCTGTTAGTCTTTTAAGCGCTGCCAGGCTTCTTGGCTCTTTTTGTGATTAAGTACATGCAAAGATGCATATGCAAAGTACATGCTAAGATGTGTAAGCAGTTGCTATGATTGCTCACACACCTCTGGTAATTGCACATCTAAATAGCCAGTTAGCTATGATACGTGTTCTTTGTCCAAGGAACTACCTGATTTACATTCACAACTGTTATCTTGCATAGGTAATGAAATGCACCTAATTTTGAAAATCTCACCCTTAGTTTCAAATAAATTAGCATGAAAGAGAAATTATCTAGAAGAATGCTGAGAACATATGTACTTAGAGTGAAATTCACCCTAGAACATAGGAATAGATCATATTCTTTCATGAAAATATTCAGTAGTACTCCCTGGAGGAAACTGAGCAGGATTTGCCCCAGAAACATTTTTTTTAAATGAACAAGTTGCAGATTTCATTATTTTAAACAAAGAGATAAAAGTATTAATAAAACTGAAAGGAGTGTTTGTAAAGCTAAGCAGTGGTTCTTTGCAAATAACTTGTGTTCCAAAGTGGCCAGTGTATTAAAAAAACAGCATAATTATAAATGTTGTGGTCAGGAGCATATGTTTTATTCTGCAGTGTAAATACAATGCTCCTAACAAGGATATTTTTAATTTTTACATTGTTACAGCCTTATTTCAAGATTCCTGCCTACAAATTCCAAACACAGTCGCTTCTAAGTGGATGCTGAGTTGTCCTACCCATGCTTGACAATATGCTTTGTGGGACAAATGTCAGTAGGACAACAAAATATAGAAATAACATTCTGCAGGTTGAGTATAATTGCACTGATGTGCTATACCAGTGTAATACATGATCTTACTCCAGATTAGGTTAAATTCTTCAAACAACCCAAAGGAAAATGTGGGGATAAAGTGTTTCCATGAATAAAAAGCCCACTGGTTGCAAAGTCAGTTATAGTATTAAAAAAATAGCTGACATATAGTCTAACTTCTTGTGTGGTAAATAAAATGTTCTTTACATTGCAAGTTGAAATGGGATACGCAAGAGGACGAGTTCCAACAAAAGAAGCTTTCTTAGCGTTTTTCAGCAATTAGAATGAAAAGCCTACATCTTAGCTGAGTTAACTGTCTTTTCTTTTTATTTTTCAAAAGTAGATAAACTGAGTCTCAATTTATTTAGGGAGTGTGTCATTCAGACAAAACAAACAAGCAATCATTAGTGCCCCTTTTAAAGACTAAAAATGTATTTATCACATGAGTTTTCATGGGAGAAAATTGGAACTTGTCATTCAGACGACACAAACTGAAATCTCATCATCTTTTCATGAAAAGGTTTGTCTGCTATTGTAGCCTGGCATTTCTCATCACACCTATTGTTCAGGTGCCCTTCTAGCTCAAAGTTTGCTGTTATTTTGTTTGTAAAAGTATTTGTACAGCATAGAGATGATCAAAGGACCATTTTTTTGTGATTTGGGGGAGGAGAGGGCAAAAAAGTCCCTTCTATTCAAACTCCTCCACAACAGTACAGGTCTTTAGGGCCTTATTCTTTTCTCTTGACAACGGCAAAAGCCATAATGAGGTTAACAAGGAATTTATCTGGATCAGAACTCCATCTATCGTAAAGCACTTTGGGGTGGAACGCACTATTATCATTACATTTACCCGTCGTAAAAACAAAGGCTTGTTGGGTTTTTAGATCTGTCAAGCTTTTCCCCGGCCAATTCAGCCAGAAAAACTGCATTCCAATAAAATAAAGAGCCTAATATCTTTAAAACAAACATGGAGTTAGTCTTTAAGTGTCACAGGACTCCTTGTTTGTTTTACTGAAGTAGACTAACACGGCTGCCTCTTTGGAACTTAATATCTTTAAATGCAAGGTATTTGTAGTTAAAGCTGAAATTTGATCCTAAATTTTCACCTTATGCCTAGATTTTTGCTACCCATTTGCTACCACAGCACATTCAGTGTTTAAAAACTTGTGTGCAAAATGCTATGCTATGCAGGCTATGTCTACCCCTAAAACCTTAGTTTGGACTTGCTTAGTCTGAACTAAGTAGTTCAAAGTTAGTTTGAACTCACCGAGTTTTTTTTAGTTCGAACTAACTTCTTAGTTCGAACTAGCCACTTTTTTTTAGTTTGAATTTAGTTTTTTAGTTCAAACTAAAAAAAAAAAGCTCAGCTAATTTGAAGTAAAATTTAGTTCAAACTAAAGAAACTCAGTTAGTTCAAACCAACCTCTAGTTTGCACTTATTTAGTTCGAACTAGCATGTTTACATTGAGCTAGTTCAAAATAAATATGCAAATAAATTCAAACTAAGCAGTTAGCTCAAACTAACCAACCAAACTAACTAGTTCAAACTAAGCTTTACAAATGTTTTAGTTCAAATTTGGCAAAGTCTAGGATTAGGAGGGTTCAAATTAGTTTGAATTAAGGCTCCTCAGTTCAAACTAATTTGCAAGTGTAGACAGAGCCTTAGAGAATCAAACCCTGGCCAACAATTTGTCAACAACAAAAGACCTTTAGTTTACCTGATCTAGCTAAGTAACAGAGACAATTTAAAGACAGACACTAACTAAACTTTCAAAAAGTTATCCATGGTTCTGAGACCATTAATGTCAACATGAATCATGTGATTGAAATCCCACAACTCCTTAAAAGCTCATCCTATGGTTGTAGTAGGTTTATGTGGATTAACCTTGTCTCTTAACTTTATTAATAAAAACATCAAGAAGAAAAGAGCTCTTTGCTGCATTTATTTCCTCCCATTCTTTAAGTTTCCCCATCTTCAAAGCATCTGACAAAGTGGGATTCTCTCTCACAAAAGCTCATGCAATAAATAAATTTGTTAGTCTTTAAGTGCCACAGGACTCCTTGTTTGTTTTAGCCCTTGATTACATGGATGGGAACTGACAAGGTACAGTACCTGCTTACTTTCTAATCCACTCCAACAGAGTGGGTTTGAAAGTTTGCTTTAAATTCAAACATACTTAGGCTGGCATTCTGCTTGGCAAAGACCATGTAGCAGGAAAGGAGCCAGGAAATGCAAATAGTAAACATTGAAATGAAATAATAGGATTGAAAAGCAGACAGAAGGCAGTAAGAAAATCAAATATACACTGCAGTGGTGGCCTTAGGGGGGTTCCATTGCTGTGCTACTGAGCTTTTATTTTTAAGTAACTTAAGTAAATACAACAGGGAAATAATGGGACACTCATGGGTGGAGTCAAGGAAAGTAAATAAAGGCCACAGCAGCCAGTCCAATCTCTGCCATAGTATGCTAGTTGTAAAGCAAAGCTCATCTACCCCCCACCCTTGACTGAGCTGTTCTGCTGCCCTTTTTGCTGTTGTCCAACGATGTGTATTGTCCAGGTCCCATGACTAAGGATATATAAGACCTGGTTGGGCTTACTTGCCCCGCCAGCCCTAGAGATCTTTGTTCTCCCAAAAGTGGGAATGAAACTGACAGCAATTATTTTTGGACTGGTTTATAGTCAGTAAGACTTCTAAATTCCTGACTACCCCCACTAATCAGGACAGCCAAATAACAATTGTGGTACAATGCAAATCACCTCAGGTGTAAATATGCACCAACAGTTCGTCTGCAAATATGAGGCTCACAATAGAAAATCTGATCTTTATCAAACAAGTTTCAATAGAGGAAAGCTCCATACTTCAAGATGTTACTAGGAGGTTGTAAAAACTCGTTTTCAGCCTAAATAATTCCTAGTTAAGGGAAGCCATGATCAAAGGGAAGAAGACTCATTCCTATAATGATGGCTTTAGTTTAGTTTACTTTAGATGGCAGAGAACAAGCAACTGCCATTACCACAATCTCTTTAAAATGTTTAAACCTGTACATCAGAGGTATGAGAGTCTACAATGTCAGCAGAATATGAAGACAGATCTTGTTCCACTTGACTACACTAGTTCGTCATAACCCAGAAGTCAAAGTGACATATATCATCAAGGTAGCAGGATGGGTGATGAATAGTCCAAACATTACAATGCAAATAAAGGTAATGCTTGCGGTCTTTCCTGTTCTGGAGTCTTATTGCATAGCAGAGACATAAAATAATGGATTCAATGCTTTTCACTAAAAGAATTTTATCTAATATAAAACTGAATTACATTCTTGTTTCATCACACAGTGTCAAGCAGTTTTCAGCAGCATTGCATGGGCTTAACTCCGCTACTGCTGAAATCAATGGCTGTGTTCACACACAGGGGGTTATTTCGATATGGTTGTTTCGAAACAACTTGTATCGAAATAACACCTTATTTCGAAATAACTTAATTCGAATTAACAGTTTGTTAATTCGAATTAAGGAAAGAAGCTCAAAGTGAAATAGCAGGTTCAGGCAACAGTTATTTCGAAACAAGTCACTGTTGTTTCGAAACAACATGTTCGCATGGCGTTGTTTTGAAACAATCATTTCGAAACAACATTGTTTCGTCCCTACATGGGGTTTAACTTGTTTCGAAACAACCGTGCGTCGTGTGAACAGCCTAAATCTTATTTCGAAACAACCTCTGTTTTTTCGAAATAAGAGGGCTGTGTGAACACAGCCAATGAGAGTTTTACCATTGATACCAGTGGAAGCAGAGTTTGACTAACACAGAGCTTTTGAAAATCCAACCCATGCTGCAAAGCATAAAGAAAGAACCCACTAGTAGGGAAAACAACGTATGCGCGCAATCTCATGTGTGTGTATATGTGTGTGAAGGGAAAAGAGGTGAAAATGTTCTAGACCTGTCCTCTAAAACACTAGTTTGCTGTGAAAATCTGGATAACAAAAAAATTGCAGTCAACTGCAAATGCTTGTACAACTAATCTGAATGTTGCAGTGTTGAAATATTTGTGATTAACACTGGAGATGGAAAAAATATTCAGATATCTATCATTTGAAATCCAATAATGTCTGGGAAAGATGTAACCAAGACACTCCCCCCTCTTTGAGTGGCTGATAGTTTGAACACTGAAGAAGCAATGCCATCAACCTCAGGGAACAGAATCTGGAGAAAATTGTTCCTGGGATGCAACAATGTTATGCTGAACTGAGGCTGTCTGCCAGCTCTGCAGTGTATGGCCCTATGAAAATATGCCCTGTACCCTTTGCTGCGTACGGTTTTGCTATATACTGCTTTGCAATATATGGCCTCGTGAGAATATGCCTAATGCTCCCTAAATTATTGACTCAGGTATGGTCACGTAAGTGGTGGTGGGGTCTCCTTGCAGATGATGGCAGCTCACCACAAAACTAAATACAACTGCAAGTCTGACCAAAGAAAAAGGTATTTCTTTGATTTAAACTTTCCATTATTACTGGAAGCCACAGGACTCTGAATATAGACACCTCACATAAAAATGCATATGGCCTAAAACAGTCTTATGTTGTTCAGATAATGGGTTCATCAAGTTGTCAAGCTTTTGTCCTCTAATTCATTTTGGTCACCCTTTCCCATGCTTTTTTAAAGTTCTTTGCATTTTAAGTGTTTCTATGATGACAGCTAGGAGCCTTCTGCCCCATGGAGACTGAGGGAGTCAGTTCCGCTAACCACTTTCTGCATGGATCCAAAAAGCATGTCTAAACCCACACGTCCTCCATGGCAATGGTTCCCACTCTTTCCTCTGCTGTGGCTCACTTTGAAACTTTTAATTATTTTGAGGCACACCACCATATAGTCTCCCAATGACCACATGAATATTCATGAGCCAATCCAGAACTCTGAGTAGTTTTTCAAACAATTCCATGGCACACCAGCCAGCTCAGGCATCAGGGCACACCTGTGTACCAGGGCACACTGGTTGGGAAACACTGCTCAATGGAAGTGTGTTGCACTACCAGACTTCACAGCCTGATAGCCTAGCAGATAATATGACTGATAGTCTATGTCTTTTTCTTCCTTATCTGTGGGGGAGTGGGTTAAATTTTTACTATTGTGACCTGACTCTGAAGTTTGCTGTTTCAGTAAGTTCAAATGGCTTTTCTCCGGCTGTTAGAGTAAAAAACGTTTCCTTATCTCTAGTCCCTTTGCCTGAGAGTCTGACTTCCCTAATGTTCATGTGCTGCTTACACAGCCACAGCTTACAGAATCGATCTCCTATCTAGAGCATGATTGAATATTTTGCATTCATTCAAGCACTGAACTTCTATCAATCTGTTTGGGAGTTTTGTGAGTGGATGAAATGTAGAATGTGCAACAGATAACATCCACAGACTGGATGAGAGAGGAAAAATCTAACCTACAGGATTTTCTCTCCATTTTCTAATTCCTCTTCCACCTCCTCATGTTCAAACTACAGGAAAAGTCTTCTTAGGCTATAAATAACTGAATCCCGAGTAGGTTCTGTTAATCCTTCCTGGCTTCAAAACAATTATGTAATACTTCAGTTACAGAAAACAGATGCATTGTATTAGCAAGACTGTAGGGTGGCTTTAAGCTAAGTCAGCTATTATCCTTACCTGAACTAGTGCTCTGCCTTTATCCCCTGTTATGTTCACAGATTTTGAAGGGGACTGAGATCCTCTTGACCTCAAGCATGTATGCAGTGGAACTTTCAGCATCTACAGGTATATAAGATTGCTGCCTGTTGTTACCAGGCTTTGTACTGGCACAAGTGTCTTATTAATCTAACCCCTAAGCCTACTGTAGCATAGAGTGCACCAGTTGGGGAAGGGAGATGAGTTTGAGAGAAGGAACAGACATGTATTACTTTAAGATCATAATTTTTAATTCAGACTTGTGAGTTTCAATCCACCATGAAGTGGCATACACAGCTATTTAAAGTAAGTGCATATTTTCACACTCTAGCAGTGCCCAGAGACTCTATTCAAGGATGTAAAACAAACGAGGAGTCCTGTGGCACTTAAAGACTAACAAATTTATTTATTGCATGAGCTTCCATGGGAGAAGAACCCACTTTGTCAGAAAAAGCACCTGATGAAGTGGGATTTTCTCCCACAAAAGCTCACTCAACAAATAAATTTGTTAGTCTTTAAGTGCCACAGGACTCCTTATTTGTTTGTTTCACTGAACTAGACTAACACAGCCGTCCCTTTGGAACTATCCAAGACTGGAGTCCACTGGGCTAAGTACTGTACAAACAGAGACACCGCCCATTCCCCAAAAATCTTACAGCCTGAAAAGACACATGATACAGAGCAATAAAGAGGCACGATAGGTTGTCTGCCTCTCACAGTCTCTGAAAGAGTTAATATGAGTCTCTGAAAGGGTCAATATGAGGTCTGTTAGCCTACCCAGCTGCAGCTGCAGGGTGCATGGGCTTAATTAAAGATGAAGCCCAGCTGGAGGAGAAACTGGGTGGCTAGTTCAAAGAGAGGACGTTTGAAATGGAAGGGGGATGTAAGGAGAAATAAACTGTGTAATTATTCTCTGAGATTAGACAGTTTGTGAGGAGCCTGGCTGGGATAATTTAGTGAGAGTGGTCCTGCTTTTTTGCAGGGGGTGGGTCTAGATGACTTCATGAGGTCCCTTCCAACCCTATGATTCTATGAGAAAACCTAGAGGGAAAGTTAGCCCAGGAAGCCTAGCAATAGTCCAGAAGAGTCTTACAAGCAAGCTGTGGTGATGAGCCTTGAAAAAAGGGCAGCATCTGGGTGTATGGGGGCACAGTATTCGGAGGTGTTCAGTTGAGGTACAGAGTAGGCAGAGTAAAAGGTCAAGTCCAAGAAAGGTAGAAGGAATGTTCATATTTGTATGTCTTGTTTGACAATTTGTTGGTGTTTCCACCAGGAGAGCTCTGTCCTAAAATTAAAAGAGGCTGCAGGTGACAAGATTTAAGAAAGGCAGCAGCAAAAAGCTAAATAGAGTTGATCTTGGCTGCTAGTTAAAGGGTCCATGACTGGTACCTGGAGGGCTCAGTGTCCCTGAACAGCCACTGGTGAGGTGAGGTAAGGTGAGACTAGAAAAGGGGACAAGGATCATTGTGAACCATGAAGGAAGGGTAGGAGGATTCCTGGTCCAGTATTTGGAGCTAAAGATCTTTTTTGCAAGGACATTTGGACTTGTTGGGCTTCATTGCGCCAGAAGCATGGTCCTAAAATATGACTTGATGAGGAGGCTGAGTCATGAGAAGAGACACCATCTCAAGACTAGTTGACTGGTGGCAGAAGGCAGCTTCCAGTGCCACAACTAGCCACGAGGGTGTGTTCCTGTGATAAGTCTGGCTTTATGCAGGGGACATAAAATATAATTAATGCATGCATACAGAATTATTTTATCTTCTTAGTTAGTATTATAAGTGCCAACTATTCTGAGCTTCCTCTCAGTTGAGGTGAGTCTTTTAGACTGAAAAAAGTGAGAGCAGTGAATTTATGGCTCAGTACAGGAATAATTTTCTATGCACAAGGAACAGTGTGGCAGAAGACACAATAGTTTATGCCAGAAGCTGCTGTTTTCTGACCTGAGTGCACAGCTTCATGGTGTGTCTCAGTGCTCTACAAACAACAAGAGTCCTGTGGCACCTTATAGACTAACTGACTTCTTTAAGCATAAGCTTTTGTGGGCTCTAACCCACTTCATTAGTGCTCTAAGGCAGTGGTTGGGACCAAGTACTGTGTCACAGACCCTCAGGGCTGCTGAGCCAGCAGTGTGCTCTTACTGCCAAAAAGGCCAATGGCATACTGGGCTGCATCAAAAGAAGTATTACCAGCAGATCAAGGGATGTGATCATTCCCCTCTATTCTGCACTGGTGAGGCCACATCTAGAATATTGTGTTCAGTTTTGGGCTCCCCACTACAAAAAGGACAGGGACCTACTGGAGAGAGTTCAGAGGAGGGCAACCAAAATGATTAAAGGGCTAGAGCACAAGCCCTATGAGGAAAGACTGAAAGCATTAGGCTTATTTAGTCTGCAGAAGAGAAGATTGAGGGGGGATTTGATAGCAACCTTCAACTACTTGAAGGGGTGCTCCAAGGAAGATGGAGCTCGACTATTCTCAGTAGTAAAGGAGGACAGGACGAGGAGCAATGTTGAGGCTGGATATTAGAAAAAACTTTTTTACTAGGCGAGTGGTGAAACATTGGAATGAGCTGCCAAGGGAGGTGGTGGAGTCACCATCTTTGGAGGTGTTTAAGGCCCGGCTGGATAAAACCATGACTGGGATGGTTTAGTGGGAGTGGTCCTGCCTCTGGCAGGGGGTTGGACTAGATGACCTGTGAGGTCCCTTCCAACCCTAGGATTCTATGATTCTATGATTCTATGAAAGACTGGAGTGCATTGCTCCATGATATAATTGTGAGGTTGCAGGCACAAATGGTTTTTTTCAATGGGATATGAAAAAAATTGAAAACCATTTCTCTAAGGGTATGTCCACGCAGGCTTCTTATTTCAAAACAACAGAGGTTGTTTTGAAATAAGAAGTGGCATGTCCACACGATGCACTGTTATTTTGAAACAACGGAACCCGTTGTTTCAAAATAATGGCTGTTATTTCAAAACCGTTAAACCTCGCATCTAATCGAAATAGCTGTTGTTTTGAAATGGTTGTTTCGAAACAACGGCATTCGGACACGTTGCTTCGAAACAACACCATTGTTTTGAAACAACTGTTTCGAAACAACATGTCTGAACGGCCTTATTTCGAAATAACCATTTTGAAACAACGGCTATTTCGAAAGCAGGCTTTCCCTTAATTCGAATTAACAAACTGTTAATTTGAATTAACTTCTTTTGAAATAATGATGTACATGTGGACATAGCTTAAGTGTCAGATAAGGGCTCCCAATGTTTTCCTTTGTGTGGCCCACATAGTCTCTATTAAGTACGTCTCCTGGATCACTTTCATGCCTTTTTGTAATCATGTGACAATCCTCCAGCAACTACAACTGTTTACATGATATTGCCTAGTAAGGACAGAAAAATAGGTATACTTCACCTTCTTTTAAAGTGCTATCTGTTGTATCATTTTCTGAACAAAGTTGAGTAAACAGTGACTATTTCACTCTTTTTATGGCACCGTCTCACTCATTCTGTTACTCTTTCTTTCCCTGAACCCTTGTAAGTGCTTCTTTCCCCTGGACATATAGTGACCAATTGCTTTAGGAAACAAAATAACTTTACCTCTGTAAGTATCTTCTGGGATTCAACTTATCTTCCTCAGTAGATATAAGGATGCACAAGATAATACTGGTTCCTTTTCCTCGTTGCAAGCTGCTTTTGCCATCCTCCATTGTCCTTTTTTTTTTTCTTTTTTTTTTTTTGGTTTGGAAGAGAACATGCTGGATACCTGTCTAAAGCAGAAAAGCTACAGCTGTTTGTGATGCAGTGGAGTGCTGTGTGTGTACACCTCAGTTTCCCCCATATGTTACTCATGTGTTTTGGGCTGTGATCACTGCAAAGACCACTAAAGCATGAATAGGCCATCCCCAGCCACAGGTATGCAGACTTAGCCAGGAATTCCTGCCCTGGTTCACCCAGTTGAAACTGTTTTGGTAGGTGGAGTACAAGAGGAATGGTCACTTTGCCCAAAAAGGAGACAAAGGATGAAGGAGGGGTAAGGGCACATCTCTGTGGGAATGACAAACTGCCTAAAAGGAAAAGCCAGGACCCATGGGGGTTTTGCCTGGAAGCAGAGCCCAAGAAAGCGGCTTGTGAGATGGTTGCTGCTATAACTCCTAATTAAGTTAGGAAAGCCTTTCTGTGCTGTGATCCTGAGATCTAATAAACCCTTCTGATGTCCACACTGGCTGTGAATTTTTTCTGACTGCAATGCAAGGTGTATAGCCCCTTTTGGGGTGTAGGGACCAGGAGGTGTGGCCTTCTTTAGAGACTGACAGCAAGAGACGGTGAATCTCCCTTTGAAGGAGGCAGAAACTGAAGTCCACCTCTATGCACCTCATTGGAAGCAGGGGGACAGGGCATGTCTTCCAGCTCAGTGAAGGGAGAGTAGCTGAGGGAGAAGTTCAACACTCCATGGTATTTGGGACCTGAGCCTCACAGTTATGTTGATGAGATGCTGCCAAAGCTACCTACTACCTGGAGCCCTCAGGATTAGATAGATTTCCCTGAGCTTGTGGTACCTGATGAAGTATCCGTGCTCTGTGACCCGGAGGAGCTTCCAGATTGTCCCCCATTCATGAGGCCAAGGGTTTATAGAACATTCCCCTGGCAGAATGTGCTAAAGAAATGGAAGGTGACTCAGAGGACAAGGTGCAGGCGGGGAGCCTAAGGAAGCCAGACTCCAGTCCAGCTGTGTTGTGACCTACAGCTGAGTCAGCATGTTTCAGCTGGCACCTCACTGGCCAGGGCCCTATGCTGGAATGCAGTAGAATTGAATGAACCTCCATTCCCCTCATCCCTTCCTACCCCGACCTTGGGATGATTACTCTGTTCAGTGACTGGAGGCTACTCTACCCTGCCTGCACCACGCTACCACAGGACCAAGGCTTTGAACTATTTGCTCACCCTACACGGGGCTAGAGACTGCCTGACTGAAGGTCAGAGTGATCAACTATTCACTCACCCTGCCAAGGATTAGAGACTGTTCAAAGCCTGGACCAACAGGCAGACAGGCAAGGGTGAACTGCCAAATTCCCCCCTCTTCAGTTAAGCTTCTCCACCAGACATAGGGACAGGGAGGTGTGGCCTCCCTCAGGGAGTGATGGCAGGGGAGGGCCACCACACCTGCTGACACTGGCAAATGTTTGCAGGGCGATGGAAGAACTCCCCAGGTTCCTGTCCGGGGGGCTCCTAGGGAGAGTTCTGGCAGAGCAGGAGTTGTGAGCCTTCCAAGGCTGGATTCAGGAGACAGCTGCACTGCTATGTGAAGACCTGAGGAGTCACTGATTTAGATAAATCCCAGGTTAAAATCTTTCCTCACAGCAGCAAAAAGGAAGCACCATGGGAATACAAGGAGGAAGACAAAAGGAAGCAATTTAAATGCTCTCTAAAGAGATATTACCACTCATTTCCTGTTGTTGCAGTTGGGAGTACAATCTGTCAACAGCACAGCTGTCATGTTTGACTTGGATAACTGAGAAATGGATTTTTCTGGTACTGTAAGGACAGAGAATCCCGTATATATAAGTAGGGAACTCAGTTTGAGTACAGCCTTTATAGCTGGGGTTTTTTTGGAAGGCAGGCTTAGGAGCTGTGCCTAACAGCTGCTGAAGTGGAGCAACTAATCTGCATGGGTCCTGTATTAGCATGGTATTTGCATACTGGGTGCAGAGCATAGTGGGTAATGGTATTTGGGGTTAATCTACTCACAAATCTGTCAATATCTGTAATTCTACTGAAGAGAAATACAAAATATTGTCTTTTTGTAAATTGCTACTCTCTGTTTCAAATCTCTCTGGATTAGTTAAAGGGTAAAAACTACCCTTAGTTAAAAAGAGGCTTGAAAAAAAGGTGACTGCGTATTTCAGCCTGAAAAAGAGAAAAAAAGGGGTGGGGTTTCACATTAGGTCCTTTTGGAGCAAAATGCTGGAGGCATTCCTATCTCATCTCAGTCTCCCTGTCAAATGATAGTTCTGGCTAGGGCTTATTTGAGGCCCTTTGTTATGTTAAAGACAGCAGATGTTTGTATGCTACTTGATGTTTAAGAGCTGCTGTGAAGGAGAAAGGCAGACTCTCTGAGCTGAGAAGGAACTCCCCCTCTCTGAGCTGAAATTACTGAAGAGGAGCAGCAGATAGAGAGAGTGGCCAGAACCACTGGAAGGTGAGAGTGGCCAGCGGCAAACCAGGTGGCATGAGTGACCGGAGGGTGGAGCCAGCGCGCAGCGGGTGGAGCTAGCAGACTGTGAGACCGGCCAGCTGGGCTGCATGAGTGAACGGAGGGCAGAGCCAGCGGCCGGAGCCAAGGAACAGTTCTATAGGATGGAGTGAGTGACCAATAGATGGCGTCGGCAGACAGCTGGTGTGAAAGACACTCCCTACGTACCCTAGGGTTGGCTGGGAAGCTAGTTAGCACTGATTCCACAGATCAATGCCAGTTTTGCCATTAAGTCTTGTATGTTCTGTTATGTGGGGTGGGTTGTTGGAAACTTTGCTCTGTACTGACTAGCTAGATCAGTGCTGATTTCTATTATTTGGCCTTTTACACTCTGTTTTGCTACTATTAAAAGTTCTGTTTAGTACACTGTCTCATGCTTGTGAGTGCCCAGGAAACAGTAAAGGATTCCCAGAAATCTGGGTGGGGGGCTCAAGCCGGTTGGGAAACATCATTGGGAAACCCCTAGGTATAGAACTCGGCCCTTGTCCTGCCAGCCTGCCCTGGCAGAAGGGTTACATATTGTTGTTGCTTTTTGTTTTGGGGTAGGGTTGTTTTTGTGGCAGCTTGTTTGTTTGTGTAACCCCTTTGGGGTCTTAAAGAGTGTGTTTCCTTTAAATCTTTGCTCTGTGGGGTAGGGACCGATTGTCCTGAAAGGAGAGTGTGGAGTTGAGGGGAAGGGGCTGGAGCCAGAGGTCCCGGGGAGAGAGGCAGCCAGAAAGAAGCAGCAGAGAGAGGCCCTGCCTGAAGCCGGGGAGGACGGAGCAGCTGACCTGGGACACCAGGCCAACACCCCCAGGAGGACACTGTGCTGGGGAGAGTCGCCCAAGGACAGAGCTGGATCCAGTGACTGGCCATCTGGAGCCATGGGACCCTGAGTACAGGGCCTAGGACTCAGCCTGGGACTAAGGGGGAGGCTGTAGTTAGTTAAGTGGGGAGGGTGTCACTCTGGTCGCAGAGAGCAACAGAAGAGGCATCAGAGGGTTTCTGCTGGGAAAGTTGCTGGCACCGAAGACGACCAAGAGCTGCTGGACTGAACACTGGACTGGAGCTGTGCTGGGACTCCTGAACTCATGGTGCAGATACAGAACTCACTGTCTGCCTTCAGCCTGCTACACCGCTGGACCTGCAGGGCCCTGTGTTAGCTGTTACTCTGTGTTATTGCTGCCCCATCTCCCCTGTTGGTTTCCCCTTCACCCCTCTGGAAATAAACTTTCCCCATTCCCCTAATCCCTGCGCTATCCCAGTGTGTGTGTGGTCATTCTGGGGGGTGTGGAACAGGTGCCCCTGGGGCAAAGGGGCTCTCCTTGCTGCATCCCTGCACACACCCTTCCCTGGCCAGAGCTGCCTGCAGGGCAAACTCTATCTGGCCACAACGGTGTTACATTTGTTTGTTTTTTTAAAACAGAACTGCTATGCTGAGTTGACCAGATTCAAACTTTAATGAAAATAAATGCATGCGTAAATCCTTACAAATGCTTTCATTTGCTGTTGCAGTATGACCTGAACCCATGTCTTACACTCCCCTGCATTTATTTTCATCCCAGTCTGTAAATTCCCCCTCTTCAAAGTGTTGGATGAAGTGGGATTTTCTCCCACAAAAGCTCATGCAATAAATAAATCTGTTAGTCTTTAAGGGCCACAAGACTCCTTGTTTTTTTAAATTCCAAAGAGGTAGCCGAGTTAGTTTAGTTCAGCAAAAGAAACAAGGAGTCTAGTGGCATTTCTAAATAAATCTGTTAATCTTCATCACATGAGTTTTCATGAGAGAAAATCCTCCCATTCTGAAAGTTCTCCATGTTCAAGCATCTGATGAAGTAGGATTTTCTCCCATGGGAGCTCATGTGATAAATAAATTTCAGTCTTCAAACGTGCTGCAAGGCTCCTTGTTGTTTTTGCTGAATTAAACTGACAAGGTTACCACTTTGGAACCTGACAAGGAGTGAGCAAGAACTAAACCAGACAGAACAAGAGAAGTTGCCCTGTGACTGGCTGAAAACACTGGAGCAAAGGGATTGTTTGGCAGGCTGTGAAAGAGAGAGGCAGAAAACAAGTGGACAACAAGAGAAGTGATTGTGAGCATGGCCATGACAGGAGCTTTATACTAGTTTTACTGACTGAATCACAGAATGATAAAAACTGTAAGGGACTATGACAGGTCATCAAGTCCAGTCCCCTGCACTCATGGCAGGACCAAGAACCCTCTTAAACTATGCCTGACAGGTGGGTGCTTGTCTAACCTTCTCTTAAAATGCTTCCAATAATGGAGATTCCACAGCCTGCTTAGGGAACTTATTCCAGTTGTTAATCACCTTGAGAGGAATTTTTTCCTAATGTCCAATCTAAACCTCCCTTGCTGTAATGTAAGTCCATTGCTACTTGTCCTATCATTGGCAGCTAAGGAGAACAGTTTTGTTCCCTTATCCTTGTGACAACCTCTTAGATACTTAAAAACTATTATCATGTCCCCCTTTCAATCTCCTCTCTTCTAGATTAAGCAAACCCAGCTCATTCAATCTTCCCTCATAAGTCAAGTGTTCGAGATATCTATCATTTGTATTGCTCTTCGGAGTTTCTTCATCCAATTCTTCTACATCTTTCCTGAAAGGAGGTGCTCAGAACTGGCCACAATATTCCAGCTGAGGCCTACTCAAGGGTGGAGCAGAGTGGAAGAATTGCTTCTTGTGTCTTACTTTTAATACATCCCAGAATGGTGTTAGCTTTTTTTGCAACAGCTTTACACTGTTGACTCATATTTAGCTTGGGGTCCCCTATGAAGCCCAGATTCCTTCCCACAGTACTTCTTCCTAGGCCATCATTGCCCGTTTTGTATATGTGCAATGGATTGTTCTTTCCTATGTGGAGTATTTTGCATTTGTTTTTATTGAACTTCATTCTCATTACCTCAGACCATTTCACCAGTTTGTCCAAATAATTTTGAATTGTGATCTGATCCTCCAAAGCAACCCCTCCCAATCTGGTATCACTGGCAAACTGTATTAGTGTACTCTCTATGCCATCATCAAAATCATTGATGAAAATATTGAACAGAGCCAGAACCAGAACCCACTCATTATGCCCTTCCAGCATGACTGTAAACCATTGATAACTACTCTCTGGGAGCAGTTATCCAACCAATTCTTCACACATCTTATAGTAGCTCCATCCAGGCTGTACTTCCCAAATTTGTTAATGAGAAGGTGGTGCAAGACCGTGTCAAAAGCCTTACTAAAGTCTAGATACAACATATCTGCTGCTTTCTCTTTGTCCACAAGGCTTGTTACCTCATCGTAGAAAACTATCAGGTTGGTTTGATAGGATTTGTTCCTGATAAATCCATGCTAACTATCACTTAGCACCTTATTCTCTTCTGATGTTTGCTAATGGATTCCTTAATTATTTGCTATATTATTTTTCCTGGTACAGAGGTTAAGCTGACTGGTCTATAATTCCCTTGGTTATCCCTATTTCCCTTTTTATAGATGGGCACTATATTTGCTCTTTTCCAGTCCTATGGGATCTCTCCAGTTTTTCATGATTTTTCAAAGATAATAGCCAATGGCTCAGGTACCTCCTCAGTCAGCTCCTTGGATAAGGAAAAATTAGAAGAGAAGGGTAGTCCAATAGTTACGGCACTAGATTAGGATATAGGAAGTTGTTCCCTGCTCTCCCATGACATCCTGGGTGACCTGCAAATTACTTAGCCTCGCTGTGCCTCAGTCCCCCATTTGTAAAATGGGGATAATAGTCTTTTCCCTTACCTCACAGGAGTGTGTGAATGTAGATACATTAGCCTGTGAGGCACTTTGAGATATACTGAGAAAATGAAATAAGAATTATTAACGGTAAGGTATTTTTTATACTGATGGAACTGTAACCTAATTAGAGGGGCTGTAAGGATTTAACTATCTGGGGTTTTTCTTTGGGTGTGTGTTTTTGTTTTGTTTTGTTTTTTGTTTTGTTTTAAATCAAGCCCCTAGCTGAAATAGTTAAAGCAGCATTAAAAACTGTGTGCAGACAAGGTCTACTCCAGAGAAATCTGTTTTGCCTTTAATCTTTCCCTATGTCTATGACAAAAAAGAAATTGATTTTTCTAGCTTATACCCATGCAAGTAAACATAAACATAACACTTTAATGTACTTACAGCTTTGTTCTGAACATCCCCAGGGTAGAAAAGGCTATAAAACAAGCATGTGTGGGGGCACGTGTGTGTACATAGTTGCTACCTATAAGGTGTTTAAAAAGAAATCCAGAGAGGCTAGACTTTCAGTGGTTCTATTTAAATCTTGTTTCCCTAAGATTTTATGATGCACTATACGTAACAGAGCTTGACATGACTCTGAGACTGGGAAAAGGAGATATTGTAACTGGAAATGAAATACATTTTAGTAGCAATACTGAAGTTGCTCCAACATTTGTAAGAAAAAAATTGGCAAATGAGTACCAGTTTACAGACCATTCCTTCTCCTGTTAGAATCAATTGCAGATTTCCTACTAACTTTAATGTGACCAAAATCAGGCCTACAATCTATGGATGTATTAATAAATTATAATATAGTTCAAGATGTGGTTATTGCATAGCAACAGTTCCAACAGTGAGGAAGAAGAGTTACTTTCTGGTTGCTGTGAGATTGGGAAATGAGACGTTGCCTGACAAGGGGTAGTCTAGCACTTTTAAAATCAGTTTGATTTACACTTCTCACTCTTCTCATGTACTTCACATAGAGGTGGAAAATTGCCAGATGTATTTTCCTTCTATCATGAAGCGTTGTACAGTTTTACACAATGTAATCCAGCTTGAATATGCAGGAGTTTTTTAAGCTATTTAACAGCACTGGAGCTCAAGAACTGGTGTCGTAAATTATAAATCATATAGTTTTGCGATGCTCCTTCTTGTGTCATAAGAACAGACACATAGGGTCATACCACTTGTCCACCTAGCCCAGTATCTGTCTTCAGACAATAGTCAATGCCAGATGTTGCAGAGGGAATGAACGAAACAGGGCAGTTATCATTTGTTCCATCCCCTGTTATCCAGTCCCAGTGTCTTGTGGACACCCAGAGAATGGGATTACATCCCTGACCTATCCTCCATGAATTTCTCTACTTTATTTTTGAACCCAGTTATATACTTGGTCTTCCCTACATCCCCTGGCAGTGAGTTCTAGAGGCTGACCATGCATTGTATGAGGAAGTACTTCCTTTTGTTTGTTTGTTGGTTGGTTTGTTTTTAATCTGCTTGCTGCTGAAGGCAAAGGAGGGGGCAGGGAGCAGTGTGGCTGTGGAGGAGCAGTGGTATGGGCCAGGACAGTCACCCGACTTGCCCTCTTCCCCAGTGATGGCCCTGATTAGTCCCCCTGATCACTTGTTTGGTGGGTTTCTTTTTTTCTTTATATTTTTGCTGTTGCGCTTCAAATTCTTTTTAGCTCTGCCTAATTTATACTTTTAAATTTGACAAATTTTATGATCCTTTCTATTACCCTCAGTAAAGTTGCTAATACTTGAAACCAGGCAGAGTCACTTTTCAAAGCAGTTTATGAGAATTGTGCAGCCTAATCATATTAACAAACAGTGAGTATTTTCTTTATTCTTCTCTTGTGACACAATCCTGCTAGGAGCTGAGTGCACCTTCAACTCGTATTCAAGCTGAGACCCTTATTTAGCTAGACCAAAAGATTGCTTTGATCACTAAAGGTTGTGTGACTTTTTGAACTAGTGCACAGGAATTAATGCCAGTGGGGATGTGTAGGCCCTACAAGTTTAGTTCAGTATTCTGTAATGCAGAACTGAGTGGCAGAACTGGGTGTACAAAACTGATGGTCATTTTCAGACATGGATAACATTGGCTGCTATGTTCCCTTCCTGCAGAAAGAGGTACAGGAGGCTGAATCTATTGCCATAGTCCCCTTGGCCTGACGAAGCAGCCATTTGCACATACTCTGCTTAACATGCAGAAAGTCCTGGGTTCAATTCCCAGAGGGTTGGACTCGATGATCTCGCGAGGTCCCTTCCAGCCCTATGATTTGATTTGATACTGGATAGAAAGCATGGCCTCAAAAATGAGCAGACTCTAAGGGCTGCAAAGCATGAAGTTCCACAGAGCTCCAACTCAGCACAAGGGGTGTGGGGTTTTTTCTCAGTGCTCTTCTGCCCATGGCCAGGTCATTTGCCTCCCTGCCATTGATTCCTTGCCAGAGCAGTGCTCTAATCTAAGGTGCCTCGAGGGAGGATATCTTAGAGCACACAGCAGAAGGTTTGTGCTTCTCCAGTCTATATTAATGAATCCCCTTTTTGAATAAAGCACATACCCCATAAAGCACACATGAAGATCATGAGTGGCTGTTTCCTGACTCTGAACCTAGCTCTCTGGCTGCATACACTATTTAAACTTCTCTGAACAGCTGGTCTCATCAAGAGACTGGCAGTGTTTGGCGACACTGTGATTAGGTTCACTCAATAAACCAGGCGGGGGAAGCATTTTAAAACATCTTGGGACTGGCGCATAGAAATAGCTAGTTTTGTTCCTTCAGGACAGGATTATCGTTTTATAGTCTGCCCAGAGTAAAAGGTGATAGGATATTTACTGGCCCAGGAACAGAAAAAGAGTCACATGTTGGTCCCTAGGTTCCTTTTCGGTGCAGGGATGAAGCAATATGCATCAGCCTTGGGCCAGGCTCATATTATGTCTCCCTGCACATCAGTGCACCTGTACTGGCTGACAAACTGGAAAGAAAAGGTGATCATGCTCTTCCTGTTCCAAACCCCTGCCCATCTACTTCTAACCCATTTCAATATTCTTGGAAGAAGCTGTTCTACACAATGGAACTACTACTTTTCAAATCATTAGGACACATCTTCGTTTTTGGCAGAGGAGACCTCATAAACCCTTCACAGCTGTAAAAAGAACCCTGGTAACCAGAGCAAGATCCTTGGTGCCAGATTAAACAGTGACTCAAGCCTGCATAATTAAACCAGCATCCCCCAGTCTTACTTTAATGTTTTCAAAATTTAATGGTTTCTTGGAACTTGTTGAAAGTGTTAGTTTGTTTCATGTGGGTGATTAAAAGTGGCATGTGAAATGTCCATTCTATAGCACAGGCATTCATTGTAATGTAGGAATGTACCAAAATATATAAGGGGAGAATTCCTTTTTGGAATAGTGGTTGCATTGTTAAACTTCAAGTGAAGATATCTTATTTCTTTTAAGTGGCAGCAGAAGCCTCAAAATCTGCAAGTTCAATCTGTCTCCCAATCTGTGGGATCTTTGACCCACAACTATTCAGGCAGTAAGACCCACTTGATGTAAAAATGTTTTAGAAATCCAACAGCTTCACTCTTTCAAGAAAACTGTCACATCTGTCCATTTGATGTTGCTATCCTGCAATTCATCAAACTGATAGCACCATTGCTTTCTATACTCCAAGTTCAGAGGAAGTCATGTAACACCATATTACACTTGGTTTTGTAGGCCATGAGCAGAGAAACAGCTCTTTCTGATGAGGCTTGAGAACCTTGATCATGTTAGCCTATTATTTAAATATCTATACATTTTGTAATTTTAATAAGTTATTTGCATCAGTAATATCCTGAGCCAATAAATTCATTTCAATGTGTGGCCTTTAAATGTTGTGATCTCTCCCTCTTAGATCAAGAGCAAAGAAAGATAAGGTTACTTGATTGACTTTGATTGACCATTAATATATGTAGTGCTATAGCATTTCCTCTTTTCTCCTTCCTATACTAAATAGCTCCAGTCTCCTTGAAGTTCTCCTCTGGATTCCCCTCTCCAGGCACTGCACTATTCCATTGCTTTATTCTGTACATCTTTTCTTATATTATATCCTTCTGTGATTTCTTCTCAGGTGACAGTCATCTGCCATAAGTTTTTCAAGATATAAGGCAGGAAAAGATTTGTCATGTTTCTAATGGTATCAGGTTGGAGGAACTTGTGTTCTCTCAATATATCTGCATTCCTTTATTAAGCAATATAACTTCATTGGACTAGTGAGTTTCATCACAGTGAGACCTGACCTGATCCTCTTCTGAAGAAGAAATGCACCTGAGGCTTGTCAAGCATACCCCTGCCTTGCCACATCTCTTTAAGAGATCATGGGAAATCACATCACATCTGTCGACAAGGAAAGAACAGAGGAAGAGCTAACCCTAAGCTACTGGAGCGCATATGTCAATGGCATTTATGCTTCTTAAGTGTAAGATCTCTCATACGAAAAGGAAAGAAAGGAAGGAAAGATTAAAAAAGGCTTTTGGTTTTGTCTCCCTACTGCATCTGCTTCACAGTTTTGTTAGAAGGACTATCAAAGGATGAGTTAGTCCTCTGGGACGCTTGAGTAGAACTGCTGAGAGGCAAAAAATGTCAAGAAGGAACTGTATGACAAGGGCACAAGTAGAAATCGATAGAAGGAAGATTCAAACTGATGATCTGAAGGGCATGATGCAGAAAGAGCAAAGACCATAAGCTGGATGCTCTTGGGGGTAATTAAGGAAATAGCAGAGCTTTCCTTTTACAGACAGTCTGTCTTGACT
This sequence comes from Podocnemis expansa, assembly GCA_007922195.1. Taxonomy (NCBI): domain Eukaryota; kingdom Metazoa; phylum Chordata; order Testudines; family Podocnemididae; genus Podocnemis; species Podocnemis expansa. The sequence continues at coordinate 51,092,796 of ML681990.1, read as the reverse complement.
GTCTTCCTCCACCCGTCAATCAAAATGTGAGAAGTGAAGCTGAACTGGGAAATGAGAGAGAAAGAAACTCAGTAAATGTTATGCTGAACAAGTGGCTCATGCTGCAGGGTGTAACCTGTTTACCTGTAGGAGGTCAAGAAGGATTTTCGCAACATGAACAGTAGCATAGACAGGTAGATTCAGTGTAGGCTTCTTCTAAACTCTGAAGTATGTGGTACTGACAACTTCTGGAGCCAGGATAACAATCTAGCAGCCTGACCTGCAGGTACTTGATCCAAAGCACATGGACTTCATTGGATTTTGTATCAAACCCTATTTTCCAAATGAGTGCTCACAAGATATTGCCCAGAGAGGTTATGCAGACAATATACCTGTCATCAAAAACTCATTACATTTGTGTCTGACTCACCAGACGAGTGCTACACAAAGTCAGGTAAAGAACCATGAAAAGAGTACTGCTTTCTGAACTGTCAGCTCTTTAGATAGTGGTAAGTTTGATTGTGTTCTACATTGCAGCAAGTGAGGTTGAGGTTGGCCATTAGGAAAAAATTCCTAACTGTCAAGGTGATTAAACCACCGGAATAAGTTGCCTAGGGAGGTTGTGGAATCTCCATAGTTGGAAATTTTTAAGAGCGGGTTAGCCAAATGCTGGTCAGGGATGGAGTACTTTAGAGTACTTGGTCCTTCTATGAATGCAGGGAACTGGACTTAATGTCGTCTCATAGTCCCTTGCAGTTCTATGAGTCTATTTTCCTAGAATCTGGGAGATTTTTTTTAATAGACCCAACAAGGAGTCCCACAAATATGAAGACTACCAGAATAGGCATGCAATTTTATTGCAGCAGGGCAAGTCGCACAATCTTATTATGCCATGAGTAAAATGTGGTTTGGTGATGATGGGAAATGCTTGAGCAGAGATTACATAGGAATGAGTTTCCAGTTTCAGTCACTTTTGTTGCTCTCCTCTGTATTTCTTCTCATTTGTCAGCATTTTTCTGGTAGCAAGAGACCTTGAAACTGAGCACAATAGTTCCAGTGTGATCTAATCAGGTTTATATAGAGTGACTATTATCTCCTTAACACCTTTGCAAATACTGCCCATAATTACATGGGAGGGACAAACTACCACTTCCCACACCCAGCCAAATCACAGTTTCAGTGTATGTCTAATTTTCTGCCCAATAAGGGAAGTGCATATATGTCCGATTAATTTCAATAGGAGTTTTTATGCACATTTACAGAGTAAAATAGACCTTTAGGTCTACAGAGCCTGTTAGGCAGTTGTCAACTGTCATTTACATAGACATCTATCTGCTAATATGCCTCTTGGTGGTAAGAATCAGCAATGAGAGCTCTAAGTCAGTGGTTCCCAACCTGTGGGCCGCAGTGTGGCTCCAGGGGGTCCGCGGACCAGCAGGGAGTTGCGGCCAGACGTGCTGGGGGTCTCCAGTTGCCATGGAGACCCAGTCTTCCCCCAGGCTGGGAGTTTTTAAAACTCCCGTCCTGAGCATGCAAAGCATGCTCAGAGTAGCCTGGGGGAGGCAGGTGCCCCCAGCTCCATTGGCCAGGTAAGGCAGGGGAAGGGACCATGGCAGAGGTTGGCAAGTGGAACCAGTGGGGGGCCATGGCCACAGCAGCTTCCCACTCCCCAGGCAAAGGCAGGGGACCATGGCCGCAGGGAGCAGTGGGCCGCGTTCTGCCCCCACACAGGCCACGTTTGCCACACGGAGGCACCGCCACTGCGTGGTGGCACTTCATCCACCCAGGGCGCCTGCGGATTCCCTTCCCCCTGAAGAGGAGGTCCCCAGACTTGAAAAGTTGAGAATCCCTGCTCTAAGTGGTATTTATCAGTGATCAGGTAACTGATAAAATAGTTAAAGTTTGCAAGCAACCCAAAAAATTGGGGGAGTGATAAATAATGAAGAGGACAGGTCATTGATACAATGTGACCTGTCATTTGGTAAATGGGGCACAAACAAACTAGGCGTTTCAGTACAGTTAAATGTAAATGTATACAGCTAAGAACAAAGAAGGTAGGTTAGTAACACTATTGTTACATTATGAGGGACTCCAGCCTGAGAAGCAATGATTCTGAAAAACGTGGGGTGGTGGTAGTAGTGGATAATCAGCTGTACATGAGTTTCCAGTGTGACACTGATCAAAAGAGCAAAAGATCCCAGGATGTATAAATGAGGGAATCTTGGATAGGAGTACAAAGGTTATTACCTTTTATATGTGACACTGATGCAACCACTACTGGAGTACTGTGTCCAGTTCTGGCTTCTGCAACTCAAGATAGTTGTTGATAAATCGGAGACAGTTCAGAGAAGAGCCACAACAATGTTGAAAGGAGCAGAAAATATGTGCTAGTGATAAACTCAAAAAGCTCAGACTATCTAGCTTAACAAAAAGAAGGTGACTTGATTATAGTCTAAAAATATCTACATGGGAAACAAATATTTAATAATGAGTTCTTCAGTCTACTAGAGAAAATTCCAATGACTGTAAAGTGATGCTAAACAAATTCAGACTGTATATAAGATGTAAATTTTTAATGGTTAGACTAAGTCACTATTGGAACACTTTAATAAGTGTTGTGAGGGATTCATGATCAGGGACATATGTTAAATCAACATTGTCCCAAAGTAAGCCTTACAGCCTGATCTAGAGCCTGTGTTATACAGGAGGCCAAACTAGATGGCCCCAATGGTCACTTTTGGCCTTGGAATCTCTAAATCTATGAAAAGATGATAGTAGAAATGTAGCCTATGGATATAATAATTTATTCAGCTGCACTTTAAACTTCTGAACAAAAAGTTTATAAAGGAGCTGCATTAAAAATCATAGACTAGAAATAGTTATTAAAAATTCTGCCATATGTTCAAACAGTCAAAACCTGACTAATTTTCCTCATTCTCTAGTTGTTTAAACCTTAACAGAACACAAGCAAAGTGTGATAGGGGAGAGTTGGCATGTGTTTTATTAACAGTGAATGAGACACATCCCTTGTGAACATACAGAGACAAACATCATCACCTCTGCGTCTAAGGGAGAATTCATGAATTTGGAGAATGAGAGGAAAAATTGTTCATGCCCTCTCCAGTTGGTTGTGACAGAGATTAAACAGAATATGTGCTGGAGCAGTGGGACCCTCAGCTGACCAAGCCCTCCCCTCCCCAAACAGCACTGCCTACTTCAGTGGCTGTATCAGCTGGTTGAAATCCTTCCTTGGTGGGGGGGGATTGCAGGCACCTTGCACTCCCACTCTAGGTGGCACTCTGCTCCCATTCTAGCTGGAGAGTCATCCTGCAATCTAGACAACCACAGGAAGTGAATGCGACTTTTACTACCTCTAATCATTTACTATGGGTGAGAAGAAACTAGTTAATGTGACCTCTTCAAAGCAGGAGCAGAGATTGATAGATTACAATACCAGAAAGGACCATTAAAATGATCTAATCTGACCTACGTAAGGAAGACCATCTTTCCCTGTGTGTTTGCATAATGAGGCACTTCATGCTACTGGAAGGCAAACTACTAATACCAAATGTAAGTTCTTACAAACATCAGGTCCATGCCCATTTCTCATTCTTGCCTCAGATTTTACTAGTCAAAAGAGAGAACACTTCAACTAAACAGGTTTATTTCTAGGGCAGAAAATTCTTTGTTTGCTAAGTACTCTTTAAATTCAAAGTGAAATCACACTTAATAAAATGCAGCTCCCTAGAGAGCAGTTTGTACCAAAGTTCCATGTGTTTACATTTCCAGCAGTTTCAAGTGCATGTGCTAACACAATCATATTATGGAGAAAAAAATGTGGTGGGGTTGAGACAGGAACTAGCTTACTTTATCAGACAAATTTTCTGCAAGATCAAACTGATGTCTTTTAGAAAACTTAAAGAACAATCTAATACATCTGCTATTCTGTATACCATTTTATATCAGTTTTCTGCTTGTTTATGTTTCCATGTTCTGTTCCCATTGGAAGAACATTAGTACAATAAGATCCATCCCATAATCTTCAGTTAGTGACACAGTAACAACTTTCTCATCCATAAATTCTGTTTTTGATGTCCAATATGGAATAAACAGCCACAGCAGATGAAAGCTAGAGAAAATAAAAACTCTAATTTAATTAAAATACTCTAAGATAATGAACTAAAACTGAAGAGCATCACAGATTGGTTTCTTTGCAGAATCTTTCTAAATGTATTCCACAAGATGTCAACTTCTCTTTAAGGGGGTTTTCACCTTCCTCCGGAGCATGGGGCATGACTCAATTGCTGGTGAATTCGCTGTACCTTAAAAATCTTTAGATCATGATTCAAGGACTTAATAATAGGTTGGAGGTTTGTTGGAGGAGTGGGTGAGTGAGTTTCTATGGCCTGCGTTATGTAGGAGATCAAACTATATGGTCCCTTCTAACCTCAGAGCCTACGAATCTACAAAGTACAATTCATTACATGGAGCATGAGACCTCAGGCCTCCGCAAGGGAAGAGAAACAATGAATAATGTAGCACAAATTCCAGGAGTTCCCCCCCACCATGTTTATGCATAGCCCATATGTTCAATTAAAATGCTAGTTTCTTGAGGACTGAACCAACTCAAATGCATACAAAATGAATGAATGAATCTATCATCGTTTCCACTAACTTCATTCCTTTGTTTTGAGAGCAGCCTTGTGGGCAACAGGAAAGCTGAGCTCAGGACCCAGTGGTGATTTCTGCTAATTGTGAATATGTTATACCAAAAAAGGCACCCAGGAGAGCACCCCTCCCCCAGTAAAAGGAGTACTTAAAAAGAAAAGACTAGCAGAATCTTATTCAGGGGGACACGGCAATATGCCACATTTATTGTAAACAAGTAAGGATAGGAAAAAGCAGTCTCTCTCTCTCTCACACACACACACACACACACACACACACACACACACACACACACACACAAAAGAAGTTCTGCAACCTGGTATGATATAATTACCAGTCCTTTCATGTGTTGCTTGAGCCAGCCTAGTGGCCAGCTAGGCTGGGCACAAGGAGGGAGCCAGGCCTCTGTCAGTTGTGATCCAATGCTCCAAGATAACGGTTGCAGAATGATACCCCAAAGTTTTCATGCTCTTATCCATCTTCTATATACTTGCTGGCCCTCATGTAAGTCTATGGGATTTGCTGTCTCATGCTAACTTAGGGTTCCTGTGAGATCATTGGTCACCAGTCACTTGCAGACTTGATTGTATTTTGTTCTTTTCTTTCTCAGCTGGCTCCTTCTGTTTGCTTCAGTCAGAGATGTCTGCATTGCTCAGCCAGTTAGATGCTATTTGTGGTTCATCAGGACGGGTGGCAGGTGACACTGACCCCTTCACTCACACACACACACACACACACACACACGTACATTATTCACACATTTAAATGAACATACACAGGATATGCCTAAACCAGGTTTCATCAAGTATACAAAATGGAGTACAATGCTCAAGCAGGCATTCCAAGCTGGCAATATGGGGTCTTCTTGGGCATTGGTTATAATGTGTATTACACAGGGTTACAGAATTATTTTACGTATGACACTAAAGGGCATATACACAACATTAACTAACATATACTTACAGGTAAATGTAATTCATTATTTGTCTGTCCCCCTACGTTATCTATCTGTGCCCCACACTATGGTATGAATTGTTATGAGAAAAACAGGTGATCACCTGACTGGAATGAAAAATATAGAAATAATAAACCTAGCTTTGTATGGCTGTTCTTTGACTTGCCATTTATTTGTCCATTTTTTGATATGAAACAAGAAACTAGACTTTGCTGAAAATTGCCTGGTCTTAAGGCGACCACAAAAGGCTTATTACTATAATCAAACTCTTGGATCTTTTATATAGTCCCATTTGTTGTGGTATCAGAGCACCTCATAATCTTCAGCATATTTATCCTTTGTTCAGAGGACATAATTATTGTCATCATTGTAAAGATGGGACCCTAAAGCTGAGAGGTCATGTGACTTGCTCAAGGTCACACAGGAGATCTGCAGTAGAGTATGAATTTTGAACCCACATATGCCAGTCTGTAGGTTAACATCCAAGCCCCTAGACTCCCCTTCTCCAGGTGAACTCAACCCAGCCAAAAGTAGGATGATGATTGTTGTAAAAGGAAAACTGCTGTGACTGTGCCATGTGTACCTTCCCCTGAAGGCATCTACCTCATATCACGTGTGATGAGGCCCAGATAGTCTGCACAAGGACCACTAAGGGAGCCAAAAGGTGTTAAATACCTGTTTATTGTGGACAGTTGAACACCTTTGCTACATTACAGAGACAGAATGTGTGATCTTTTACTTAGTTTTTGGGACAGCTGCAATGGAAATTAGGAGAGATATGATCTGTCTGTTTAGTGACTTCACTTCCATATTCTATAGCAGGGGTGGCCAAACTTATGGAACTCAAGAGCCACACAAGCTGATTATTAAACCTTCATGAGCCACTCTCAGGCCTATAGCCATATACTTTTACTTACTCCAAAATTACTAAGTTTAAAATTCATTGCACACTTTAATTTTGTCATAAAAAGAGGCCAAATATCAATCCTACTAATGTCAGATTCTAATAATTACTTAAGGTTACAATGAAAATTAGGCCTATACAGTAAAACTTAGCTACCGCTTAATGTAGAAGATTGCAGGTTAGTGACAAGGTTTTTAAAATCCTGACCCTGCCACACTTCTCCCCACCATCCCAACCCCCTCCTGAACTCCTAGGCTGGGACTGCTCTCCTAAACTGATTTGCTGATGTTCTTCTGAGAGCCACAATTTTTCATTCAAGAGCCACATGTGGCTCTCGAGCCACAATCTGGCCACACCTCTTCTACAGAGTCTGCTTATTTTAAGTTCCAAAGGGGTAGCCATGTTAGTCTAGTTTGGCAAAACAAACTAGGAGACAAGTGGCACTTAAAGACTAGCAAATTTATCAAATGAGCCTTCATGGGAGTTCATTAGATAAACAAATTTGTTAGTCTGTAAGTGCCACTTCACTCCTTGTTTATTCTGCTCATTTTAAGCATACTTCATGGGGATGTATGCTGACCCAGACAGTATTAGCATTGTTAAATATGTGTTTATAAATATTCATGAATCAAATGAACTATCAGAATACATGGATGGGAAGATGAAAGCATCATCTGGTTCCAGAATATTTAGGAATGCTGAAGGTTTGTGAAAATACTTGGCAATCATCATCTGCATATCTAATCTGAGAGGTGTCATGATATAGGGAAGTGCTGGTTGGCCTATCAAGTGATTCCAAATGGAATTCTATTTATTCAGATGGTGCCATAAGAAGGAACAACAGAAATCTTCAAAGTGTTCAGGAACTGTCTGAAAACAGCATCAAGACCTCGCTGTCTGAGCTGCCAGTGACATCTAAAGAGGACATTGATATTCTGGATCCAGAGACTGCCCATGAAGGGAAACCAACAATGCCGAAAGCTTGTTGCAGAAAAGCATGCATGCTCTTTCCACTGGAAGGGAGTCTAATTACTCAGGCTCAGTCATGATGTTATATTACTGCCTGTTCCGCTCTGGTTATAGGTTCAGGTTTCCTGAAGATCTGAATGATTGTGACAAGAGCTGAAGGGTTTACCAGTAACCAACTGGTCATCAGTATCAGACTTTTTTTCTTGCTTATTAGTTAGTGAGGATCAGACTGATATATTAGGATCACTGCCTTTAAAGACACATAGATTCCCAAATGATGACCAAGAGTACTTGATTGTGCTTTTCTAGGCAGTTACTGAACCCACAACAAAATGGCACCACAAGAGAGAGCCCTTTAGTTTGAGAAGGGAGCATTTGCTACCCCAGAAATTTAAATTATTCGGCTGTTGATACCTCAGCAGTTTATACTGAGAAAGTAAGATGAATATGGTTTGCTTGCCTAATAGTCTAGCTACCCAGGAAACTTGGATACAGCACTCTGAGCAAGAATTGACACTCAGATCAGTATTGTCTTTGAAAACACATCAAATATTTATTTAAATAAACTATTAATATAATGAGATTTAAGAACTGAAAATATTGTGCATCATAAATTACCTTCAAGTGATGTAGCTATTCCAGTATAAATGGTACGGAGTGATGGTTACAGAGACAGCAACTCTGTTACATGTATAGCCCTGCTTTGAGGTAAATAGTTCAAACAATCAGACAATAAAAATATTTAACATTTCATTATCCTTAATGCTATACACTTAACCTATAAAAATAATTAACAATCAAATAACATTCAGAAAGCATTAGCTAGGAGGTCACTGAATGGGTATTCCAAGGGAGGAGCGGGTTTCATTTTTATCACAGGCACTCGGCTTTATTGACAAAGTATGCCATTAGACATATAGAATATACAAAGCTTTCCTGCTGTTCCTATAGACAAACAGAAGGGGTCCTTCTGCTCTGTAACTGTTGAAACAAGGATGACCTTCGGCTTACGCAATGAACTAGAACTCGGTTAGCTGGGGTGTCTAATGCCAGGCTTGGACACTGAGCCAGGACTCAGTTACCTGAGTTGTCCAAAGCCTAGGTAACTTTAGCCTATCTTCAGCTGCTTGTTTCTTGCTTGTTTCTTGCTTTCTCCTTCTGATTACTACCTTCTTCTAGCCAGTACTGACTCATCCTGCCAGCACTGGGATATTTATACTTTGTGGCAAGGTGTGGGGTCATCTAAAGATCATTGGGTAGGGGAGGGATGACATATAAATTGGTGCGTAGGCCTCTCTGCACAGCAAGCTTTGCTATTTGAAAGCAAATCAAACATGAGGCTGAAGGAGCAGACTGACAGCAGACTAGCCAGCAGTCAGTAATCATAATTTACATCTCAAGGTGCACATTTAGAGAGACTTTAGTTTATAAAGAAATTTTATATAGGAAAACTGAGGTTAGTCACATCCTCAAGACCCAATTTTGTACACATTTAATGTGTGTGAATAGCCCCATTGAAATCAGACATCATTGCTGCAGTTACATACATGAAATTAAGTATGCAAACAAGTGTTTGCAAAGGACCTGCAACTTTCTGACTTCTGAGGCTCTACAGAGGCATTAGATTCTGTCTGCATGGAGCAACTTGAAGGATTGGGGACTGGGTTACTAGCTCATTACTGTATGGAGTGTACCCTTAAATGGTATATTTTGTCCCTGGCATGGACACACCTACCAAAAACTATACTTGCAGAGATAGGAGCTGGATCTAGGGCCATTGGAGATGTCAAGCCCCGTGGCTTGGAGTTGTTTCTATCAAATAGCATTTATAGTCTGGTTCAATGGCTTTCACCTTCCCTATACAAAATATTCCCACATCCCTGCTTGAAGCTTCTGGTCCTATGTTTGTGTTCATACAATTTTGGATACACCTGGAGGCAGTAAAATTCAAATGTACCCCATGCCAGGGGCATCGCTGCCCCTAAAAAAAACATTGAGGTCACAAGCCCTGAGGCCATCACCCCATGCTTCTCCCTCCTCGCCCAAAGCAACCCCCCCCCAGTGTACTCCCACCCCCACCATACTGGGTCACCACTGGCTCTGGGTGGGACTCAAGTCCTGAGCCAGCTTGCTTCCCACTGCTGCTGGTCCAAGGCCAGCTCACCACCACCACCAGAACCAGGCCAAGCCCAAGCCCTGGGCTGCTTTGCCACTGCTGGCCCCAGGCAGCACCTAAGTCCCAGGCCAGCTTGCTGCCACTGCTGGCCCAGGGCTGGGCTGGACCCAAGTCCTGAGCTGGCTTGCTGCAACCATTGGCCCTGGAGTGGGTGGGTGTGACCCCCCCACACACTCCCTGCTGGCTTTGGGCCCTGCACCCACTGCCCCAAGCCTGGGCCATGCTTCAATCCTACTGTGCCAGCACCAGCCCAGACCCACTCTCCACCCACCCTACCCAGATCCCCTTTCTCTCCCCCTTACTCAGTAACGGGCCCCACAGCACTTACCCATGCTGTGTGGCTCCATGGGTTGTTGAGCCAAAGGGGGGGGAGTTTAGATACCCCTCTTCTCCTGCCTTGCATCACCTGTCTCAGTGATGTGACACGGGGGGGGATAACTCCTGCTGGCTCCAGTTGAACGGTCCCTGGCAGGCAAGCAGGCAGGATGTCTGTGCCTGTACCTGCCAGGGAGTGAGATTTGGGGCACTGGCTGGCAGGGCCATCCCTAGGGTAGGGCGAGTGGGGCGATCGCCCAGGGCCCTGTGCTTCGGGGGGCCCCACGCTGCAGTCCACCCCCCCATGGCTGGCTGCTCCCCATCCGGGGGACTGGGTGAGCCGGCCAAAAGCATCAGCTGGCTTCAGTGCTCTGGGTCCCCTCCCCTGCCACATGCACTGCCTTTGGCTCCACCCCGCAGGCACTGCACGTGGCAGGGGAGGGGACTGCAAGCGCTAAACCTGGCTGCCACTTTTGGCCAGCTTGCTGGGTACCCCAGATGGGGAAGAGCTGGCACAGGGTCGAAGGGGCCTGCCCCTCCCCTGGGCCGGCCAGCCCTGCCCCCCAGTGACAGGGGGGATGAGTGGGGGCCCCGCAGAGGGCAACTCATCCAGGGCCCCGCACCCCCCCCCCAGGGACAACCCTGCATTCAGGGCCCATGCCCCATGCCAGAACACCCATGACCCACACCTCCTAGTGTTTTCTCTATTAGAGAGACAAATGAATGAGGCAATTTTTTTTTTATTGCACTATCCTTGTTGAAGAAATGGACAAGCTTTCCAGCTAGCAGAGCTCTTCTTCAAGTGAGCTTTTTGCTAGAAAATAAGTAAAGTATAACACACAATATGGTACAAGACTGCTGTGATGTTTAACATAGGATAACTATCCAAAGAGTAAAATGTAGGGTAACTGTTGCTGAGAATGTATGGCAGTCTTCAGATATGCTGAAAATCAAATCTGCATGCTACAAAAATAAATTATTGCATGTAAGATCTTTTTAATGTCTAGATGCAACTTTTAAAAGTTACCACTAGAGGGCTTTAATGTTCTGAATGAACAAAAATGATTCTATTATAATACAGATGCAATTGGGTTTTTATATAGAATTCTCATAACACCATCCAAAGGTTATCTTTCTAGTGGCTGACAAAAGACAGACAAACAAATGTGAAGTCAGTACATAAATTAATATGATTCTCCAATTACTCCACATAAATTCCTACAGTAATATTATATAACTCACCAAGCAGACTTCCAGCAGAACAGGAGTTTGCCAAGTTCCTTTTATTAAAGAAAAAAATCTCCTTTCTGTGAGCTTTACATTATCACTTCGCTATTCGTGGTGACCCATTGATCTCCCTAATAGTGAGGCAAGATTGTACTTCCCAACGTATGCATCTGTGTAATTGTCACTGTAAAACTTATGCAGAATTTAAAAAGGAAGTACAAATCACTCTGAGGCCAGAATTATCAATCTGGATCTCAAGTGACATTTACAGTGCATTAATTTTTGTGTAATTACACACACAAAATATTTCATCCATTTAACACTCCCACTTTGTACAACAGGCACAAGAAGTGTGTTGGAACCATTTGTATAGTGAGGGTGCAGAGAACCATTGAAGAAAACCCTAAACCCTGTTTATGATACATACCACCTCAAGCTAAAGGGTGCAGCAGCATCTAGTGCCTCTCTTTCCAGTACTTATTACACCAGGCATTCGATTCAAAGGGTCCTATGAGTCAAATGGCTATGCTGAATGTTTTCTCTCATTTTGTTGTAGTTAGACTAATTCAAAATGGATATGCATTATAAGGGTTGTGCCTCTTAGAAGATGGCAAAGGGGTATTATCCCGGGAACCCTACAGGTTTGAAAGAAACATGATCTAGAGGTGAGTGGCTCAGGAGTTCAAAACAAAGGAAGCAAATCTAATAATCAGTAGACAGGGCACTTGATTGATTCAGCAGACTACTTCTGTCAGTGACTTCCTGTATAGCCTTGGGCTTCACTTCTTACTCTGTTTTCTTTCACACCTTCTGTCTGAGCTGTTTAGATTGTAATCACTTTGGGGCAGGGACTGCCTCCTACTCTGCTTATATAGCACCTAACACAAGGGAAGCCACAATATTAGTTGGAGTCTCTAGGTGTAACCTACTAATAACAAGCCCTGCAAATAGTGTAGTGGCTAGCACCTCTGCTTAACATGTGGAAAGTCCTGGGTTCAATTGCCAGGGGGTTGGACTCAATGATCTCATGAGGTCCCTTCCAGCCCTATGATTGATTGAACATTGAACGTGACAAAATAATACTGCTGCCAGAAAGCGGTAATTTGCAATTGGTGTTTGTTTGAATTATTATTCATTATTTGTATTATAGTAGCACCTAGAGGTTCCAGTCAGGATTGGTCTGCATTGTGCTAGGTGATGTACAAACACCTACTAAAGGATGCTCTTTGACAAAGAGATCAGCATTTAAAATCTAAAAATAATTCATAGATTTTTTTCCCATGACCCCCAAGGGGCCAATGAATCATCCAGTCCAGGAGTGTCAAAGTCATTCTATTTGATGGGCCACATTGGAGGGCAGGACACTTGATGCAGGCCAAAGTGTGTCTAATAAAATTGGGAGGGCCCTGGCCACCCTTCCCTGGCCCTCACTGGGGCCCCCAACGCATCCCCCACACCAACTTGGTCACCACCTCACTGGGCTTTGCCACCACCTCCTCTGAGCCTCACTCCACTCTCCATCACCCTCTGAGTCCTCATCAGCAGCCCCAGACTCCCTACCTCCCTAATCCCTTACCCCTTTCCAGCCCCCCCCCCACCTGACTGGAGCTGCAAGGGTAACCAGTGTCACTCCTTGGCCCAGCCACTCCTGCCCTGGCCCATATGTTTGTGTGTGTGCTGGGCAGGAGATTTAAAACAGCCCCATCCTGACCACACTGACCATCGGCCCCCCCCGCCCCCCCCCCCCCCCCCCCCGCCGGGCCCTGGGCAATTGCCCACACTGCCACAGAGGTAAGGCTGTCTATGGCCTTGCCTCAGTGGCCAAAAAGAAAAAAATTATATTTTTATTCCCATTGTCTTGTGGTCTGGATTGGACATGCTTGCAGGCTATTTCTGGCCTGCAGGCCATAACTTTACACCCCTGATCAAGTCTGACCTGCTGTATAGCATGGGCTGTAGAATTTCACCCAGTTATGCCTGTACTGAGTCCAGTTACTTGTGTTTGGCTAAAGCAGACATGGCCAAACTGAGGCTGACAAGCCGCATGCGGCTCTTTAAAGAAAAATTGCCGCTCCCCAGAGAGCACGACAGGGAAGGGTGGCATGGCGGGAACCAGGGATGAGAAATCTGCAATGGTCAGGGACAGCAGAGAGGCGGCGGCATGGTAAGAGCCAGCAGCGGAGGGGCAGCATTGTGAGACCCCCCCCAGAAAAAAGTAGCGTGGTAAGAGCTGGGAGGGGAGGGGTAGCATTGTGAGAGCCAGCAGGTAAAAGCAATGTCATCAGTTAGGTGCAAAGACATGTCAGATTCTACAGTTTACCCACACAATATTAATTCTACGCTCCTTGTCTGTATGCATTATTATAGGTTGTGTTCAGACGAGAGTTTTATTTCGAAACAACAGCCATTGTTTTGAAATAAAATTTCTTACGTCCACACGACGTTCCATTATTCTGAAACAGTAAAACCTCGCTTGAAATCGAAATAGCCATTGTTTCGAAACAACAGCGTTCAGACACGTTGTTTCAAAACAACACCATTGTTTTGAAACACCTGTTTCGAAACAACATGTCTAAATGGCCTTATTTCGATATAACCATTTAAAAACAACATCCATTTCGATAGCAGGCTTTCCCTTAATTCGAATTAACATTTTCTTAATTCAAATTCACTTATTTTGAAATAAGGAGTTTATTTCAAAATAACTCATTTCGAAATAACTTATTTTGAAATAACAGTTAACGTGTGAACATAGCCATACAGTCTTTAATTACAACATCACAGGCTTCATTTATTGTACAAACTGGATGCACACAGAGGAAAAATTCAAGTAGCACCAGCAAGAAGTCTGACCTTCTGAGTGCATGATTTTTTAAATACTTTTCTTTTTTGGTATTGTTTTCTGGGTAAATATTTTTAAAACTGGCAACATAAATTGATCAAGAGCAAGTCTACAATGAACTACAGATAAGTGATGATAAATCTAGCAATTTAAACCTGAAAAGCAATTATAAATTAATTTTCCTTTTTAAAAAATCACCTGGCATTTCCAGATATTGTAATATAATGCAAAATTAGTTCTCTTGTATTTCTATTTTGCAAATTAAATAAGGATCCTCAGAAATGACTGAAAATTGACACAAGTGTTATATCCAAAACCACTGACTACTGTCAAAAGGTTATTAAAAAAACCTCTATTAATTTAAAGAATGTTACGAGTACTTATTATGGATCATGGTTCATTTTCAGCATGCAAAATAATTTAGACGTAGGATAGACCACCACTACTGAAAACTGGCTTTAGAAAAAAAGTTCCTTAAGTCCATTCAACAAGCGTGCCTGAGACATCAATATGTCATCTGTTTGCAGAAGGAACTGCTAGTACATTTATTTTATAAGAAAATTTTAATTAATATAACTAAGTCAATTACCAAGACAATTTACATTCACTGCCAAGTTCAATAGCAGTACTATACTTCCACTGATTAAATAGCATTCAACATGTATTCATTTTTCTTTGTTGTATACCAGTGGTCAAAATCCATTTATATTTCAGTGCAGTCTTCATGAATGCCTATGGGTATCTGAGCCCATTTAAACAAGAGAGTAATTGTTGTGAAGGGCCGAGGATGGAAAAGTGTGTTGTAAATTTTCTGAAAAAAATCTCTCACCAATAAGGATTTTACTTTGTATTATAAAAAACAAATGATATTTAGAATGTATACAGGGCCTGACCCCAAACTGAATAAACTCAATGGAATTTTTTCCGTTATCTTCTGTGCATGGACTCCAAAGCACTTACTGAAACAGGCTCTGATTTTGTACTTTATGTCCCCATAAATTCTCATTGATCTGCTGTGATACTGAACAGTTCAAAAGGTGTCCCTGTGTGCATCTCTTCACAGGATTAAGATGAGAGCAGGGTTTTCCCTTACTATTACTCTCATTTTAAAATTAATTGTGTCTGATTGAGTCCTCAGACCTTTTGTCTTCACCATCCATGAGTATTTTAGTGAACAAGTTTACTGGCAGAAACGTTGGCAGGGAAGCAGGGGCATGGTTGGGTGAGGGTGGGGTGGGAGGCAGAAGTGCGACATGGTCAGGGAGAGCAGAGAAGCAGCAGCATGGTAAGAGATGGCAGGGAAGCAGCAATGCGGGTGGGGGAGGGAAGCGTGACATGGTCAGAGAAGCCATAGCATGTTTAGATTTTCTCATAGGCCCTAATGCAGCATACTTGTTAAAATAAAATCATGTTTTACAAGTCCTAAACATGATGTGGCATACTAAGAAATGAAAATACAAAGGAGAAAGGTTTAAAACTGAATGTAGATTACTTTCAGTTTTTGGCACAACTTACTGCTGTGAAGCATCATATTCCACAATGAAATTCAAAACATTGTGCAATACCTAAAGATCAGCATCTGAGAGAGCTTTTACCTACTGCATTGACAAGTTACTGACCAGATTTTAAAAAAAAAAACTTGCCACAAGCCTGTAGTGCTCTACATCTAGCAACAACTAAGTTTTTACTGTATAGGCCTAGTTTCATGGTAACCTTAAATAATTATTAGTATCTGACATTAGTAGGATCAATATTTGCCCTATTTTTACAATAAAATTAAAGTGCGCAATGAATTTTAAGCTTACTAATTTTGGAGTAGGTAAAAATATGTAGTTACACGCCTCAGTGTGGCTCTTGAAGGTTTAATAATTGACTTGTGTGGCTCTTGAGTTCCGTAAGTTTGGCCACCCATGGGCTAAAGTATATCTTCCACAGAGACGCCTTGTCTTGACTTGAAAACATCAAGAGAAGAAATATAGATAGACCACTTCCGTTGGCAGTTTGTTTGAGTGGTTAACCACTCTCACCATTAAAAATGTGTGACTTATTTTCTAATTTGAATTTGTATGGCTTTGGCATCCAGCCAATGGTGCTTGTTATGCTTTCTTCTACTAGACTGAAGAGCCCTTAATACAAGTGTGTTCTCCCTAGGAAAGTACTTGTATATTATAATCAACTCACCACTCAATCTGTGCAACAAATGGCTAGCGTCTGTATTTTTCCTCACATATTTTACAATATGAGGTGGTTGCTGGAAGTGATTGTATAACAACCCAACAGGAGGAACATAAAACCCTGTGAAGAGCCCCTTAAGAATCTTTTTTGCACTGTTGCCAACCCTCATCACTGAAAAATCATGAGTCAGACTCCCATAAATCATGAGATTGGCTTTAAAAGCATGAGGGTTGTTGTTGGGGCTTTTTTTGGTTTTTTAATGAAATACGGGTTCTCTTTACTTCCTTTCCAGTTTCTGAGCCTTAAAGGTACTCTGTTTACATTTTCAACCTGTCTGCCACCCACACAGGCTAAAAATGTATGTTTCTTCTGTAAGGGAAGCTGAGATTTTTCAAGCAATTTCTTGACTTCAGCAACTGGAGCTCTGAGAAACAACCCTGCTATCGTGAGTCTCAGGGCGAAATCCCAGCATCTGGCAATGCTGAGGTAAGCACTCTGAGCAAACAAGTACCAGATATTGTAGGAGCTGGCTGATTCCTCCAAGGTGCTGATCTCCTTTATTTCCCATTGACATAGGGGTAACCATTTCTGAGACATTCAGAAACTGGCCACTGTGCCCCTTCTCCCCTGATGGAATGGGTCCTAGTTCCAGTTATAGCCACCCTCTTAGGAGCATTCTCCGTTGAGTGAGTCCTCCACCCCCTGCATTGTCCCTTCTCAGGAGCCTATGCTTTCCCACCTCTCTCCTAGGGACCACTCAGAGGGGTGGCCACGACAGCCATTTGACCTGGGCCTCGAAGGCAGCCTCAAATGTAGACACACATTAATTTTTTTTTTGTTAACTGATACGCCTTCTTTTTGTTTCATGTGTTGTCATTTTTTTTATTATTATTACGGCTAAGGGCCTCAAAAGCTGGAAATAGCCTGGGCCTTTCTGGACCTCTGAGAGGGTCTGCTTCTTGCCCCTGCCAGTGAAACTTGACTCCATCTCACTTTCCAGTTCTCCTCTGCATTTTGAGAAGGCACCATGGTTTCAGAAAATTAAGGGCCTGACATACAGAGCAGGCCCCAGGTGTCAGCCATGCTCTAAGCCATGTGAGGTTTTGTACAGTAAGATCACTAAGTAGCCATATGTGTTTACAGAGTACACAAAACGTTGGTCTCTAAGATGGGGAAAAAAAAATCTTTTTACTAGCAAGGCAGACAAAAACAGACTAGGTGGCAACACTAATGTCAGTGATAGTGTGAGGCTATTTAGGGCATCACAGAAGGCACTCAGAGCAGTACCTTGAAGGGTTGAGTTTTGAGTGCGTCCGGCTTCTAGGGAATCATACATGAAGACTAGCTCGTGAGGCAGTAATGTTGATTTTGGTGCCAATAGCATGTGCGATCCTACAAGTTCTGTTTCTACACTTAATTCTCAACTATGCCATGAATTTCCATCCTAAATTCTCTCCCAGTATTGTCCCTCCTGAATGGATAGGTTCTACCTCATCCTGCACTCTCTCCTGACAATAACTTCTTTAATGCTGATACCAGCTGGCTGCTGGCAATGATGAATCACTGTACTATCTCATCTGCTGTTTAAGCTGTTATTGACCTGCTGGCAGGCTTCGTCAAGCTGTTTTTGTCAGATTTTACAGACACAGGGATGTCTCAGTATTGAGAAATGTGACTTCCAGGGCACTGTGGTGTCACAAAACGATGCTGATAGTGTATTTCTTTCCCTGCTCAGTCACTATTACACCACAGTGTCAGTATGGGTTTCGTGCTGCAGGACGTGTTGGTTTTCAAATAAGAGAGAACCAGAATCCTGACCAGTTGCATATATTGGGATCAAATGATACTTTTATAAGAATAGGGGTATTAACCTGAGCATCTTGGCCAATTTCTACATACAACTAATATTCTATACCTGAAATTCCCCTTTTGTTCTACAGGACAAGATATTCTTCACCAATTATTGCATTGCCTTATGCTACTGAACAGTTGCTACAGTCCAAGGCAAAAGCAACTACATTTTTACTAGTGGATGAAGTGACCCCTTTACATCTTTAGTGACCCCTTACATCCTTAATTACTATAAGGATGGGGTCTGTACAAAACCTAGACAAAGAATTACTCCGACAAACAGAGAACCACTCAGTTCCTACTGTGTTTGGGAAAAAAAAGAATAGACGTCGACAGGCAAGCTAGCAAAATAATCATGGTCTTAGTTAAGAGAGGTGAACTGAAAATACCTTGATTTGGTGTTTTGAAATCAGTGCTTCCCATAAACTTCATGCACCAGCTCTCTTGCAGGCTATTGAGTGATAATATTTTGTCCATGAAAGAGACAAACCAGGAACTTATGTAATTCATGGAATTTAACAAGATGATTTTAAGAAGCTTTAGGCACCCCTCCAAAGAGATTAGAGTCACTTTAGAAGTACTTGGGAGCTTTGCCATTTTACATCTCCTGAAGATCTGGTTCCTTGCTTCAGCACAAAAGGACAGCTTTGTGAAATTAAACAGAGCTTTCAGCAAAATATGCTCAGCCTACACTAATACTGTTACTAACCCTCCGCTTGTTTTGGTGTCTCCAGGACTTAAAGATTAATCTTTAACTAAAGATTGTCATGTGATGAAACCTCCAGGAATACATCCAACAAAAACTGGCAGCCCTAATTGAAAAGTGCACCTTTAAAAAACCAAACCAACTGCAATAATTGCTTTTTAAACATGATTTCTTTATGGGACTGGTTCCAGAGGGGTAGCCATGTTAGTCTGTATACAGCAAAACCAATGAGAGTCCTATGGCACCTTTAAGACTAACAAAGTTCTTCAGACATAAGCTTTCATGGGCTGCAACACACTTCATCAAATGTAAGATGATGCCACTTGCATTTCATGAAGTGGGTTGCAGCCCACAAAAGCTTATGCACAAAGAAATTTGTTACTTTTTAAGCTGCCACAGGACTCTCATTTTTAAGAGACTGTATTCCAGAGTGCAGGCAATTACAGTAGGTCACCTAAACCCTGAGAGAAGCCCTACAGTTGCAAATACAACCATAGTAAAAATCAAAAGATGCCTTTCAACTCCGATAAGGTTCATGAAGGAAAAGGACAGGATCTGAAGCAGCTGTCAGTGCTTTGATTCCCTCCAGCACAGGACAAAACCTGCCAGTGGAATTGTGCCTCTGAATATACGTGCAAGGCAAACAGTATCTAGGAGATATGCACACTATGGTATTAGCTTTGTGAATACAAATTACCCATGGTCTTCACCACTCACCCACCCTGTGCTCCCCAAGGTCTAGAGCTCTGGGTCTGGAGCTCCTTGTAGTTTTCACCTTCATTATCCTCAAAAATGGCCATATGCTAGAACTAATATTCCCGTTAGAGATAAATTGAAACCAATCAGAAATGGTCACAGAGCGTATCTTTCCCCATCACATAAAACAGCTGGTCTGCCTGTGATCTGTTAGAAATAGGAACAGAGTTATGTTTCTAAACCATCCCCACTTTAAATGGATCAATGAATCTCGATACCACAACTGGCAGAGTAGAGGCAGAATTTGTAGTGATTCCATGCACAGATGCAGTGGATCATTGTTGCAAACTGCCTGACTTTGTGATCGTCTCTTGAAGTATAGCCAAGCAATGATGAAAGTATCCATACCTCTTAGGTTTCAAATTTTTCTGAGGGTATGGTTTGTAAAGCCCTGCTCCAATTATATCACTTTAGAGCTATGCTTGGGTTTTGGTAACGGAAAATTGCAGCTGGGAGTGAAAAACCTGATGGTTATGGGTAAGAAAAAATATTGTAACGTCATAGTTAAGTGCTTATAGAGTCCTAGAATGCTGAAATCTACCTTTCAAAGCAGGGCAATAGCCTGCTCCACTCTACAAGAGGAAGGAATGCATGCATAAGGTGGTGTAGATGACTAAGACTGATTCTCATCTGTTGCACTGCCCCATGTTCCAATTCCTGCCTTCTCTTCAACTTCCCACAGCCTCCTTACCCAGGCTCTTCTGAAACAAAATTTCAACCAGTTTGCATTCCTAATACAAAGACAACATCGGTCCAGACCCTGCCTAGGGTTCAGCTACTGTGCTTGCCTTGCTCTCTTTGACTGTGAGCCAAGAAAAAATCTCTGTCTAGATGTGAGCAGGATTACAAATTTTTGAATGACTAATCCTGGAATGAATCTAGTTAATCACTGGGAACACAAGCATTTGCACTGTTGCTGCCTCACCCAGAAAAGACTTTTGATCTTGAGGAGACTATGGCCATAGACAGCTCCTGACTGGGAAGAAATGAATCGAAGCTCTCCTTTTTATTACAATAAGTTCATAGCCCTTTTCTTTCTGAAGACAGCATTGAAGAGCTAAGCTCATAGACACCAACAGAATAAAGTCTCTAGGCAGGAGGTCTGTCACTGAGTTCTCCTAAAGATCATACTAGCATGTGGAGTATTATGGTTCCCACCACAGCCACTGAAGGCTGTCCATTGGAGTTGATGGAAAGCTTAACCAGTGGGCTCTTGAGTTTTCTGAGTGGATCCTAGCTCACTTCGTGGTGCTGGTGAAGAGGAGGCAGCAGTGTCACGCAGGCTACCACTGATAGAATTAAGACCACTTCAAGCTCCTTGGCAGATGACTGTAGCCAAGCCTCCATCTTTTCTGAGCAGCCAGTATAACCTCTGTGAGGGGCAACAGAAGAAGCTGAGAGATAGCATGGTTTAGAACAGAGGTCTCAAACTCAAAACACCACAAGGGCCGCATGAGGGCTAGTAGAGGGCTGCATGAGGCGTAGTATGTTAGCCCGAAGGCCGCACCACTGAAACCTTTTCATACAACGATATTGCAAATATCAGTAACAATAGTGTCATCGCGGGCCACAGGAAATAGCTTCAGGGGCTGCATGTGGCCCGCAGGCCATGTGTTTGAGACCCCTGGTTTAGAAGGCTATGTGTGATGCTCCTTCTGTGGTTTTGAGCAACTGCATTCATCAAAAAAAATCACTTTCCCATCTGTAAAATGAGGCTAACTGCACTGGCACCCCTCATTTGGGGAGACGAAGGAAAATAGTTGAAATGATTAAGTAGCTAATGTTAGAGAAGTGCTCTGTGTGTGCTAAAATTCACTATAATGCAGCAAAAACCCTAAATGACGTCAATATCCCTCTCTGCCTGCCCCACCCCAATTTGGAAAACTAGTTTACAAAAAAAATAAAAATTAAAAATGCCTAAGCAAAGAGTCAGGGTCAGTTGCTATAGACTATAGGTTGAATCACCAGTCTGTGTGCTGAGATTACTGAGGTGTGCTGATTCTACGGTTCAGTTTATACCATTTCTTCATCAGGAACAAATTAGATTTTCTAGTAAATTACTACTCTTCAGTAACAGGGCTTAGAACGAATTAAAAATAATTCCTCCAATAACTGGTGCTCAAACGGCAGTGCTAATGGATTTTGAAGGAAAGCTGACTTCTGTCTTGATTATTTCTTTCAAAAAGCAACATAGGATCCAGAATATTTGGGGGCCCGGGATGGAGGACATGAAACAGTTGTCCTAAATGCTGTCCAGTTCCCCTTAATAATTCCACACAAGGCATATGATATATATTCCACACAGGTCATATGATGCTGACTCTAAACAAAGCATCTGGAAACCGAGATAGGAGAACTAAGGTGGACCTTGTGTTAGTTCACATTTTACCTGTGACCCTTTTTTAATATGGTACAGGGCACTGAGACCAAACTGATCCTTCCCTGTAATGTGTATGTGAACACAGTTCCACAAAATACTTTTATTAACATAAGCCCCAAGCCATTTAGAGGTTTGCTCATTTGAGAGATTCCTGGGCAATATTTCCCCAGCTGTGGCTGATGTAGCCCCAATGGTTTCAAGCTGAAGGAGACGCTAGCTACGGCATTTTCACTGATGATTCCTCAGTTTTGAAAGTCTCCCCCCTCCCCCCCAGCTTAGTTCCAAAACAGGCCTATCTATTTCCATCCAGGTCCTGCTTCTATTTACCAATCTTTTTGTAAAAGGAGGCCTGATAAGAATTGGCATTTGTGAGACTTGGGGCATTAGCTGGGCATGATTTCATCTGTGGCTGGGATTGTCTGGTTTTCAGGTTAAAATAAACTACTTTATCTGGTGGTGGGTTTGACTGATTTTTTTTCCAGCTGGGCTACTGTAAATATTCTCAATCAAATATCCTCTATCAACCTGAATAAATATGTTGAGTTTAGCACTAAAACTTCTCTTGACAAAATCAGGCATGGAACAGTTAGTTTCAGACATGAAGGGCCAATACATTCCAACAGATACTGACATCTAGTACTTCCTTGAATACAAAACTTCTCATCTGATTATTGCATATGAATCTAAAAAGTTAATGCTTACAGGTTAAAACTTTGAGGTCCAGTACCTTTGAGTGCCACTTCTAATTAATGGACCCATATCTAAATATCCCTGACCCTGATTATCTCCTCTTTCATTACCTCTATAAAGAGCTATATCCACTTCCAGTAACAATAGGTCATAAAGTTTCTACAAATAGCAACAGTTGACACATCACCTGAAATCCCTTAGACACCTCCATAAGTGATTTTTTTTCTAGATTTGTGGATGAGATTACGTAAATATTAAGCAAGGGCAGATATAACACATGACTGATAGTAATTTGCTGATCCATTTAGTTCAGTGTAGCCATTATAACAAATTTTCATTTTCAGATTCTCAGAGATTCTTCATCTGTTTCGCCTGGCCTTTGCCCATTTCCTTATTATAACTGAGTGTATGCTTTGGCAGTCACTGCATAGAGGGCAGCTTTATCGTGTGCCCTGAAGTTTGTTTCTTTCTTTTGCCTATTGTTCAACAAGGATCTTTCTGAAATGCCTCACTCAGTGAACCAATTCCTTCAGAATGCCTTCTTCACCAGCATGTCTGTGTGTTGCTGGGCCTGATGAATCATCTGACTCTACAATGCATTCCCAATGGGAATTTAGGACACATCTCCATGAGTTCAAGGCACCATCCACAAATACAGTTTGGATGAACATATTAGTTTCTCTTATCTAAAATTAAAAAGAGTATTGATTACTAAATCTCAAAAGATATGCCAAAAATATTCTTTCAGTATTGGATTTGGCCCAGGAACAACATGGGTAGTTCATTACCAACTTCCTTCTTGCGGGGAGCAAGAACTGAATTAAAGACTAATTTTGGGTCCTCTCTACCTCTGCCTCTGTCAACTGACAGAGTTGTAGAGAAGATGAAAGTTTAAGTTCCTACAGGAAGAATAAGTGAAAATTATGTCTCATTTCTAAACAGCCCTTGCACTGCTGGGTGGCTTCCAGCCAACACAATTTGTATTTATTTTCAGCCGTAGACCCACCAGGTAGCTAGGACTTCCCTGTCTTGTATGAGAAACTGACAGGAGTTAGCTGGAAAGAAATTAGCCCTGAACTGAAGTGTGTAAAACCCACAATCTCTCTTTTGGCATAAAGTTCAGCAGGTGAGGTACCTATGGACAAATGTTTACAGCTCCACAACCACCTCAAAGTAAGTCTCAAAACAAAACAAAGAACAACATTTGAGATACCGTAGTTCCAAAGATGAAAGAATGTGGTGAATCTGCCCACATACCTAATAACCAATGATGGGAGATGACATTAAAAATGGTTTTTAGGTATGTGGAGAGTATAAACAAGGAGGAAGAGGAGAAAGATTTTTATGCTGATACAAGTGGGATAAAACTAGGAATAACCAAATGTAATTAATACAAGGAAAACTTAAGCTGAGAATCAGCAAAGACGTCTAATAATGGAATCTATTTATTTTTCTGCATACACTTTCTAAGCAAAGGATGGAAGCTGTTTTGCCAAGGACACTTAATACAGACTGCACAGACAAACAGGAAATACATAGTGTAGGGAAAAATCTTGCCCTTTGACGGGATGAGGTAGGAGATGATAGTAATCTTTATTTAACCCTTTAGCTTCTGTTACCAGTTGTTCTGTTTGGGAGTATCCAAGATGGCTATAATGATTTTTTGTTTGTTTGTTTTTGTAATATGAAAGCGGACTCTCACCAGATTCATTCCGCTACTCTATTTTTCTGATTTCCAAGGCATTGTTTGGCTGGGTCTCAAGAAATAAAGCCAGAAAATGGCCAAGCAAGCAAAATAATGTATATATTTCTTTTATCAAATAAAGTGTTTGGTGAAAACTTCTAGCTACTCTACAACTATACAGGACAGAACAGCAGAAGAAAAATGCCAAAAGCTTGAATGACACAAGCACACATCTCTAAATATAGACTTTACAGAACTGTTGACTTCTAAGTTCATATGATTCATTTCCATTGCTTCTCAGTGGTTCTTTTTCATCTGCCATGTCACCATCTTTCATTTGTGAAAAATAGGCAGGAGAGGATTTGCATTCATAATGCCCATCAAGAGACTTCAGGTGGATCAACATATGAAGAGCATAGGCCAGGACTAGAAGCAGAATCAGTGACATAACCAAGCCCATCAGAATTGCTGGTGAGAAAAAGGATGCACAGTCTTTGGCATATGCAAACTGTCCTTCTTCAATGTTAAATCCTTGAATCTGTTGAGAGAATAAAAGGATTTATGTTAAAAAGCCTCTCTTTCCTGGTTAGGAAAACTTCATGATTTTGCTCCTTCTACTAAATACAAATATTTAAGTCAATATTTGAATATAATAAGAATTGTACTTAGCAGCACTGGCTCCATTTGACTTACATAAACTTATTCAGGTCAGAGATCTAGAAAGAGTCAGTTATTCTAATCCTCTTGGCTCTGGGGCCCAAAGGATTTGCTGTTTCTTCTATGATCACTTTTGATAGTTAACTCATGTTTAACTGCAAGTTTTATATCCCTGGTTTATGGCTGACAAAGTGTTCCCAGCACTTTTTGTCAGGAGTCAATAGTTTCCCTGTTTCTGATTATACAAACATGGACACAGATATCCAAAATATGACCAAGAAAATGCTGACAGTTGCCTCTCTCTAAAACTTAGTTATGGGACCAGATTCAGTTCTTGTGTTGTATGTGGCTGCAACTCAACTGAAATAAAAACTTTTGCACTCACATCTGGTCTTAATTTGGCCACCAAAATACAGAGTCCACCTGTGGCCACAAAAAAGTGAGAGTTACTTTAACTCTACAAGGAAGTCTACAGTGCAGTGCATAGGATTGGCTGCATCAGATTGCTCTGGGGCTTTAAAGGCCTTCCTGCCTTTTTCAGCTATCCTCCCACACCCTCACCTCATCCTCTATTTATTTATTTTGCTCCTCCCTAGCTAAAAGCTCCATCCCTGGGTAAACTATTAGTCTTTGACCCTGTCTAATGGGGTTAGTGACTGTTGTAAAAGATCCTCCTGACTGACCTCAGAAACAGACCCAGGTGTGAACCACTGTTTCCTCTAAGCTGTGCACACACACAGAGGTCATGAAACCTGCACACACAACAAAATAAAGTGTGCACAAAAAAAATGAATAGTGCTAATATTGGTGCTCACAAATAAATGTTTTTGCACACACAAAGAAATTGTTTGTGCGCACAGTCTATGAGTCATTAGAGGGAACATTGGTGTGAACTATTTACAGAACTTTGGGCAGTGGACACTTAAATATTTTTCCTAGCTGACTGACAGTCAGCTGGAACAGCAGGTCCTATGGAAGGACAGCTGGAGACTTGCTGAAAGTGCTCAATGAAGGCTCTATGGAAGCTGATCTTAAAAGCCCAGTTGACAAATGCAAAGAACCATTTGTTAACAGAAGTACAGAGATGTAAAGCAGAAGGTGACACTCCTGTGTGTTGTGCTGATGTATACCCCTAAGAAGAAATTAGGTATCAAAACAATGCAGCCCTTCATCTCACTTAATGTGAAGTTAAGTATGAGACTTCAAATCTTTTCTATTCAATTTCTATTTCTTGATCCATCTCTGGAGATCCTGTTAACTACTACTATTATGTCACTGCTTTCTTGGCACCAAGTCCTAATGCTGCCAGTCAGCACACCTGTGTTCATTTGCTTGGCTTAACTTCATTTTATTACCTGGAAATCGATGAAAGTGACTTCCCAGAACCTGGACACATCATTTGTGGAGCTGGGCATCAGGAGTGCATCATACCTTTGCAAGCTGCTCACATGTTCACAGTGATAAGAATAACTTGCTGGAGCATATATTCTGGTTGCATTAAATGTTGCTTGTACAGAATGATTGTAAAGCAGCTGTATTCTATATAAACTAAACCAGTTCTGAATGGACAGCGTATAATAACTGTTTGTCAATAAGAATCTGAAAATAATGTAAATAAAGAGAGAATTAATAAAGTTGCAAAAGTGAGAGCATATACTGTTGAATGTAGAGCTGCCACAGAGGATTCACTGAAGCTAGCAGATCTATGTTCTTTTACACTAGAGAAGGATCTTGCTCTTTCTGTTGCTACTGTATATGGGAGACCAGAGTCTGAAAAATAATTTTGATGCCTTCTTACTGCAGCTGAAGAAGATCATTGATCACATAGGACTGGTTCCAGGCAGAGTAAGAGAATTAAAACAATCCTGAACATCATCTGACTGTCCACCTATAGAATAGCATTAGAAGAATATCATCCATTCTGCCTCCCTCCCTGCTGTTATAGATCATTTGCTGCCCAGGTAGCTGATAGGTAAGAGGCAAACTAGTGGAAGAAAACAAAAGTAAAAATAGATGGAAGAAAATTCACTCGCTGAAAATCTTAACTCAGTCAAGCAATGGGTAAATTAGAAAACATCATATTGGCACTAGCTTGTGCTCCCATATAAATAGAGTTTTCCATCCAAACAACAGTTTAAGGTGAGAGGTAACTGTCAAAGCTACGTAAAGTTTCCTCAAGATCCAGTCCTGCAGGGCTCTGAGAGTCCCCCGACCCTCAACCTTCATGTATGAGCCAGAAGCCATTAAGTCAGTAGAAGGAATCCAACTGACTATTAATGGACATTGGCTCAGGTCCTTAGACAGTATATTTGTGAAATCTAGTGTCCATGTCAAGTTTATCTACATTCACAAGTAAACTGAAAGATTAAATTGTTTACAGGTACAGCATAAACTGGTGGTTCCTAACCTGTTGCCTGGGGGCCAAAAGTGGCCCACAGGGCTTTTCAAAATGGTCTGCCGCTCCCTTCCCACAGGCTGCCAAAGGGACCTGCTGCCTAAGGACTAGGCAAAACACAAAGCCATGTGGCTAAAGAAAGGCGCGGGCTCCTTGCTGCAGTCAAGGGAATGGAAGATCATCACTCCCCTTCCTCCGGCTGTAGGAGGAAGTACTGCAAAGCATTCCACCTGGATCCCTAGGTGCTAGTGTCCTTGGTGAAGCCAGAGGGAAGGAAGCACTGATCTTCCATTCCCCTAGCTACAGAAGGGAGACTGCTTCGGGATCCAGATCTAGCGCATGGGGCTACAGGATATATGTGGTTTCCTTGCTGCAGCCAGAGGGGGTAGGAGATCAGTAAGGAAAGAAACAGTTTCCTTGCTGAATTCCTCCAGTCTGGCTGCAGCAGGGGAATATGGGTCAGGCTACTGGTGGAGACTGGTGGCCCTTCAGGATTGTAACAATGATATCTGTGGCCCTCGAGCCAAAAACGTTAAGAACCACTGGTGTAAATGGATCCTGCATTTTACACATGAACAGGTAACAGGTGTTGCTCCGTACACATTGACATTTTATAATGCCCCAATGCACACTAGATGCTTTAAAGAAGACACAGCTGCTACAACCTATCTGCTAAATTGCTTAGAGCTGGGATCGGCAACATGGGCTCACTCGTGGCTCCCTGACTGTCCTTTCTGGCTCCCTGGTAATCTCCTGCAGGGAGCCAGGTGAGCTCCAGGCACACCAGGCTGCAAGGGGAACTCTTGGCTGGCCCCAGAATCAGAGCCAAGTAAGGCGGCTCCCTGTTGACACAGGCCCCACATTTCTAGGGCACCCCCACCCTCCCACCACAACCACATGAGCCTAAGCCAGCCCAGCGGCTGCACCATGGACCCTAGCGCTGGCAAGAGTGTGTGGGCAGGCAGCCTTCCCTTCTTCCTTCCATCCCTCCCTTCCTCCCTCCCTGAACTGGTGGGGAGGAGCAGTGCTGACCCTCCTATCCCTAGCCGGCTGGCTCGGCCTCATGCCGTTGTGGTAGGAGGGTGGGGGGAAATGGCTCTTCTGCTATTTTGGGTTGCCAAACCCTGGCTTAGGGCCTATATTTTAGACACAATGCAACAAGTGACTGAGCAGTGCAGAGGGGATGTAGTGTGCATAGATGGGAGTTGTAGCAAAATGAACACATCAGTACTTGCGTTTATGCTTCGGCACTTCTTGGCTAACTACAAGGCATGCATATGGCATGCACAATTATATATCAGGCAGTGCCTACTACTTGGATCAGTGAGGAAGAAGAAAGAAAGAAGGCACCACTCTGATATCTGACAACCCTGTCCCATTGATTCTTAAGTGGCATTTTCCACTGCAAACAATGTAAAGTTCTACTTAAAAGAGATGTCCTGAGCCAAGAAGGAGAAACCAGCCTTAAACATGTCACAGGCCAGCTGGCCCTTTAAAAGGAGTCAGAGAACCAGGTGACCTTGGGTAACGACAGGACCCAGGTGAGACCGTTTTCACAAAAGGCTGGGTGGGTGCACTGATGTAAAAGTAGGAGTGTTAGGTGATAGTGTGCACCCTGCAATTGGTCCTGATAAGAGAAAGTAAGAGGGGTGAAACAGGCTCCTGAAATGGGCCTGAGTGAAAGCCACTGGACAGACAGATAGCCCTGAAGGTAGACTAGTGTTGAGGATCCAGGCTGAGGGGAAAGAACAAGGAGGGGAGAACTACAAGAGAAAGAGTCAGGTAAAAAGGAATCAGGGACACTCCAGGAGGGAACCAGACCTGCAATGGGATCTGAAATAGGGGCAAAGTGCCAGGGAGATAGTACTGTGGATCAATAGTTTGGAAAAAGAATAGTGAGCTGGGGAGACCTCAGCTGGATGAAAAGATCAAGCTCAGGGTAGACAGCAGTAAGTTAAGGTAACTGGATTTGTTAGAGGATATTTGAATTCTGGCTGTGTAAACCAGGGAGAAACCTGAAAACTGGCCACTTTGAAAGAACAAGATTGAAAAGAGGCTCAGGAAGGGATGAAGACATTGTAAGAGTGACTTAAGATTGTGTTGAATACTCTGCATTTGGGGACACTGATACCCTGGAAGGGGTGAGACTGTCGGTAACCTGACTAGAAGGCTGAATCACAAGAAGCAGTGGATGACCAGGAGGCCTGCCTAGAGGTGGAGATCTGACAATGCAGCAGTGAGTCCACTCACCCCGCCCTCTGCCCCCCCAAAACAAAAGAAAAAAAAGAAAATTAATTTAAAGAGGCAAGCTCCATTAAATATAATTGTCTGCTATGTACTTCACTATATAATTAACACATCTGACACACAAGCCCGGCTGATATATAACCCTCCTCACAGTTAATTTCCCAGACAATCTGCATTACAAATCATTCATTATATATTAGCATTTCATAATCTAATAAGCATCTTTACCCTTATCTTGCAAACCTACCTAATAGCAAGCCCCTTGAGATTGTCGATGTCACCAAACTTAAGTGAAAGCCTAGATCAAACAGAAAACAATGTCAAGTTGAACTAAAAATACAAAGTTAAAGAAAAAATGAACTGAGATTCATCAAACAAAACAAAATGTGGGTACAACAAACAGTATTTTGAGGCTTGATTCAAATCCCACTGACATCTATGGCAAAACTTCAGGGGTAAAATCAGTGATGAAATCAGTGACCCCAGTAAAGTGGGGATCTGAGGATTTTGCTGTTGCTTTGAATGCGTTTTGGATTTCACACCAGGAAAGCATTTAATGATATGCTTAACATTAACTGTGTAGTTTATATCCTATTGACTCCAACATCAGTGTACCTAGACTAAAGTATAGTCAAAGCCATATGATATATATATATTCCTTCACAGACCTATATCTATTTACATTATTTAAAGGCACCTATCATCTTGGTGTGATGCTCACATTTATAATATTATTGATATCAATATTGCAAAATTACAATGACTCTTACAAAATCCGCTATGCCAGGTACCACTAGAAAGTTTATAATATCTAAGTATAATAATAATACTTTTTTATTATAAGGTCCAAATATTTACAGTTGTTTGTATTTCACATGTGTATGGTGTTTCTAAGTGATGCCCCCAGACAGGATGGTAGCAGCATAAGCTGGCTTAATGACCCATCAAGGGAACTCAAATACACTGTGAATCCAGTGAAAAGAACACAGGGCTACACCTTATGAGTCACCAAGACATGTAAGAATATGCCTATGGACAGGGGTCTGAGACTTTTACATATCATGTGCTACGTGTGTGGCTGCCTGGACAAACAATGCACAAGCCTCATGACAGAAACTACAAAATGCAGCTGCACCATTTCTATCTGGTCTTCATTTCTGCTTCTTACCTCTGGATCAACTCATCTACAACTGAAGCTGTGAAAAAAAAGTACTGGGGCCCATTGCCAAAAGAACTGTACAAACCTGCAAACTCCATAATTCTGCTGAGAATCTGATATATTCATACTTCAAGGTAATTTGTACAAATCTGATTGCTTTACTCATTTAACATCTCTCTTCTCATTTGTTTCTTTCCTTTTAAAATAAATCTTTAGTTTTAGCTACTAACGGATTGCCTGGCAGTCTGATATTTTGAGTAAGATACAAACTCATATTGATTTGGTAATGTGCCTGACCCTTTGGGGATCAGGCAAACCCTTCTGGTAAAGAGAAAAGAGGTTTAAATTAATAAATAATAATAATAATAATGATAATAATAATAATAATAAATTTTCTCTCTTTACTGGAAGCCAGACACTGAAATGCAATAAAGGGGGTTATATATTTCCTGTTGTAGCTTCTTGATAACCACTGTGAGAGACCAGAAACACTGTTTGTGACTGGTTAGTGAATGTAACTGCAGTGTAACTCACCCGTTCTGGGAGAATCTGCTCTCTTTTTGCAGCTGGTCCTGATCTTAGCATTTTCAGGTGGGCTATCCTAGTCATGGACGGGTCACACTTGGTATCCCATATAAAACTATTTCCTTAATACAATAATATAACCCATTCTTTGGCTCATCAACCCCATTAGAGTGTTACAAATCCATATGATATCTGAGTTTAGATTGTTGCATTTATGCAACATTGTTGAATGAGTTTAAAGATGTTGATTGTAGCACAGCTCTACCCAGCTTATTGTCCAGTCAGTAAGGACAGTTGTGGCTTACCACAGTAAGAAGCATTGTTAGGTCAGTTTTAAAATAGGGACTCAAAACCAGTATGATTATATAACAGGCATGGCCAAACTGTGGCTCGGGAACCACATGCAGCTCTTAAATGAAAAACTGTAGCTCCTGGAAGAACATGAGCAAATCAATTTAGGAAAGCAGCCCCAGCCTATAAGTTCAGGAGGGGATCAGGACAATGGGGAGAAGTGCAGCATGGTTGTTTATGGCAGGGAGAAGAGCAGCATGATCGGGATTTTAAAAACAACTCACCACTAGCCTGGGTCTTCTATGTCGAGCAGCAGCTAAGTTTTTACTGTATAGGCCTAAGTTTCATGGTCTTAAGTAATTATCAGAATCTGACATTAGTAGGATCAGTATTTGTCCTCTTCTTATGATAAAATTAAAGTGTGCAATGAATTTTAAACTTAGTAATTTTTGGAGTAGATGAAAGTATGTGGCTATATGCCTCAGTGTGGCTCTCAAAGTTTTAATAATCAGCTTGTGTGGCTCTTCAGTTCCATAAGTTTGGCCACCCCTGTTATATAAACATTGCTAAAAGTCCCATATTAATACTGTCTCACAAACTAATAGGGGCAACATTTTATTACTCTGTGGCATACACATTTTTGTGTAATTACGTCATTTTGCATCTTAGAAAGTATAATTGACTTTCATTGTTGACGTAAGATGGAGGGAAATTACAATCATGATTAGTCAGATGATTTAATGCTGACTAAACACTGGACAGGTTTCAAAAGCAGAACTCACTTCTTCAAAGTCACTTATAAGTCACTGGCCCAAAACTGGTTCCAATGACTCATGAGGATGATTTCATACTCACTTGCTTAAATTACACTAAAATCAGATGTAAATTGTTCAGACCTAATTATACCACACAGGCAAACCTCACATTAAATTCAGTGCCTGGGTCAGGACTCTGTACATACAGTAATGAACTTCTGCGTTTGTATTACACATATAGTACATCCAGACACATAAGACGACAAATCCTTGGTCTTAGATCCACATGTCTTGTGTTGATCCAAAGGTATATCAGAGGATTCTCTTAAGAGTGTGGCCTTGTCAGGAATGGGAGAGGATGAGGTGGAGTACATGGCACTTTGCCTTGTCTGCTGCCTGCATAATTTTCAGTAGCCCTTAGACCCAAAATCAGAGGAGCAGAAAGGGAGCATCCATCCTTTCCACTGCTCTCCTCAGCTGCACAAAGTAGAAACACAGCACAGATCTCTGTATCTCAGGATCTGGCCCAAGGTTTCTATTTGGCAATAACTGTGAGTGCAATCCTGATTCAGTAACCCAGATTATCTGTTTTCCTATCCACGCAGCATGGATTCCACAGAGAGCAAACTAAGTTAATACTTAAAGGCTGACAAGCATACAGACCAAAAAGACATTCTTATTAATGTATAGCAGGACTCTAGCACAGGTCCCAAGGACTGGGTCAAAAAGGCCACCTAATGTTCTGACATACATTTCCTAATGGTGGCTAAAAATAAAGTGAACTTCTCCTGATCTAGACAATCCACACAACCAGGATATATATCTTGTAGACGGCCATTTCCAGCAGATTTTTCCATGGGACCTGAGGCAGAATACTCAATATTCTAGTAGTCTATTGGTATTTTATCTGGTGGCTAATCAGTTTTCCAAATATTTTTATTTTACAATAAATGACTTTAAACTGCACTTACAGTCCTGGATTCTTGTGAAAATAAAGGACTAAAGGCTATGAAGCATCCAGATAAGGAAATAAGTTAAGGAGAGCCATATAAGCACCCACGTTTGATATTAACAAACAAGAGCCTGCAACCTTCTATCTATTTCCTTATGTATTGTAAAACCTGCTATTTTGGTTCCATTTGAATATACTGAACACTTAAAATATTTTAAATCACTCTGATTTGTTGAAGTATTAAGTAAAACTGAGCTTTGCCTTTCAGACCATTTCACATTTGTGCAGTTTTCCAGTTGACTATGGTCTTCACTGTACTGTTCATGCCATGTTTATGAGGTTGTTAGCTCTGCAATAGCAGAAAGGCATATTTTCTTCACAACATATCACTTTTTCATTTTGGCAACAAATTATTTCTTCCTCATTCCCCTCTCCCTTCTTCTTCATAATACAGGTCATTCAGATTCTTATTATTTAAAACAGACACAGGCTTTCAGCACAAGTGCCAAAGATGTAGCTTTGTTAGTCAAGTACAGCAAAACAAAAAAAAAGGAGTTCTGTGGCATTTTTAAAGAGCAACAAATTTATTTTTTGCATGAGCTTTTGCGGGTGAAGTCCCACTTCATCAGATGCCAGAAAGTGAAGAAAACAACTTGCACTGAAAGAAACCTTACAGTATGGGAGGGAAAGATGTAATCACAGGATTCACCCTTCCCTCCCATACTGTAAGTATTTTTTCAGGCATCTAATGAAGTGAGACTTTGCCCACAAAAGCTGATGCAAAAAATAAATTTGTTAGTCTTTAAAAGTGCCACAGGACTCCTTTTTTGTTTTCCTTTCAGCATAGTTACCTCTCCTCTGCTCAATCACATGCATGGATTTTGCTGTATTAATTTGGCACTTGCAGAAAACTCAATTATTTTAGTTATCACTGGACACTCCAGAAACATGAGTTTGATTCCCTGCTCTGCCACTGGCCTGCTGAGTGACCTTATGCCACCTCCCTATGCCTTGGTTTTCCATTTGTAAAATGAAGACAATGATGCCTTCTTTGTAAAGTGCTTTGAGATCTACACATGGAAATTGCTAGATAGCAGTTATTATTACTGATATATGGCACCACATAGCCAAATACACCTTCATCCACCTCTGCTTATGATTCTTTCACCTTTAAGATGAATAGTATCTTACTCAAGGTAGCAATCCCATGGACTTCAGTAGGACTACATGTGGAGTGATGGACTACTCCATATGAGTATTATGACCAGACTATACATATTCACCACCCTTGCACAGCCAGGAAAAAGGCTGCAGAGAATCAGTCAATGTAGTCAGGGCAGCAAAAAGACTGCTACCCAGCTGCTCCCCATCCTGTCCAGCCATTTGTAAAAAAGGGGCATGGGAGATGGGAGAATATGTGGGGTGAGGAATCAACCCCACAAGCAAACTGGGTGACCACACAGGCATTAAGCGTGTGGCCACACCCTTAAAGGGTTAAAAAATAAGAATTCCCTGTTATACTGGGAAAAAGACTAAGAAGACATTGTGCCTCTGGAGCAATGTAGCACCTCCCCACATTACAACAGGCTGTGCCCCAAAGATTAACTACTACCATCAACCTCCGGTGCCTGATATCACCACAGAGTAGTCTTACATAGCACTGTCTTCACTGCAGTTAGAATCCCCCACATCCACTGTTGCATGAACGCCAAATGTCTTCTCTGTCAAGTCCAGCTGTGTGTGATTTTTAAATTTAATCGTTATCCTCTTGGCCCAGAAAAGAATGCAGGGGCTTCCATTAACTGTGACATTCACAGGGCTATAGTGGCTGTGTGTTGATGTCCTCCAAGACTCTCTTTCTGATTGTCCTTTTCTGCTCAGGTTGTAGCCAACCATCTAATAAACCACAGAAAAGACTGTTATTGTTGGAATTACTCTCCGCATTACAGAATGATCAATAGCATTTGGGCAGCACCCAGTGGGTCTAGTCCTCAGCTGCAATGAGCTCATGCTCATTGATACTGAGTTGGGGAGAAAAAGATGACCATAGCCAACATTTCCATCTCTTCCAATTCTGGGAATGGCAGGGGTCCACATCAGTCTCTGGCACATCTAAGAAGAGCCAGAGAGCTGATTTAATTTATATGGACTGCAATAGCCTCTGAGGGACTGGACCAGGAACACTGAGACAGCTCACACTCCCACTCCAATCCCTTGTACCCAGTTTCAGCTCCCCACTACCCCCATATGAAGGTTTGTGGCAAAGCTGGCATAAGCAGTTGTATACCAAAAGAGATATCCACTACCACAAAAGACTATCCACGTGCTCTTTTAGAGCAGTTTACGTCTTCTTTATGCTGCTGGAACACTACAAAAGGGATTTGGGCTGGGCCATGGAACAGGCTCTACTAAAAGAGTTTGACAACCATCAGCCAGTTTAGCAAGAGAAGCAAATGAGCCTGCATGTGTGTAAGTGAGAGCAGAATGTGACACAATATTGGTTTTAAGCAAATGCAAGTTTTTAGAAGGCTTCTGCACAGGAGCAAGATGAGAGTAAGGGTTCCTTTGTAAAATGATTCATCTATACGCTTAGAACAGCAGGTGTTGTGTTCTGTCTCAAAGTCAGGACATTTACTTCAGATGCTAGAATGAGATACTTAAACCATCATGGTCAACTTCCACAGTCATGCAAAGCTCCCATGAAAATGCTTATAAACATAAAAATGTCGGCAAGTAGAGCTTTCAGGATTTAGATTTCATTCTCTTAGTTTTTGCTCAAGATTTCAGATGGTGAGAATTTTTTAAAGTTTACAGATCTGCTGTATCTGGATATAATAATATAGTTGTAATTTCCATGGAGCTACATGTATGTGTAACTGGCAATGGAGCTCATCCACTGGGTCTTGTTCAAATGAGACAAGTGTTCTACATCCCAGTCACACATACCATTTTATCAGACCACTAGATAGCCACAGCTAAGCCATAAAGCCTTGTCTTGGCTATTAAGTTTAGTGTACCAACTCTCCTAGCTCAAGCCTAGAAGACTCCTGCAATACTTGGTCTGATGTATACCACAACAAAACTGCCTCAGTGTTGTGATTTAAAACAAGTAGATGTTTGCAGCAACAACCAAAAGATGGGAGGAGGGAACTTACAAAAACAATCACCAAAAAATATAATTGATTATTACATTATTTGGACAGTATCATGAGTGGAAAAAACCAGTACATCTGCCCTGTTAATAGTTCAGAATATGTACATTTATCCATTAGCTCATTTAGGTTAAATTGCAACCTTTGCAGTCTTGCTGACATATAAACTTTGTTTTCTTAGGCCTGTATCTTTCGGGAAAGTCCTATGGTCCCTTCTCAGGCAAAATTTCTATTGAATTTAATAAATCAATCTTTTTTGCCTCAATTAGATATTCAGCGCCAAGTCATACAGGCAAAATCCTGCATCCCCTGCTCAGGCAAAATTGCCATTATAATGTAATTGAGTGAGGAACATGAGGTCTGGTCCTAACAGTTTGATCCTGCAAGGTACTTAGTATCTCTATAAGTTCTCAATACACTGAACTCTCACTGACTTCCAATAGAAGTCAAAGTGACTCAGCACCTGCCAGGACTTAATCAGCAACTAGCAGGATCAAGTCATTAGGAGAAACATCTGACTATAGTGCAGGATATCAGTATTCCACCACAATAATTAGATGAGTTTGATTATAGATTGAAAATAATAATCAAAATACAACTAATTATGCCATGAAAAAACTTACAATCACTTTCCTGATACCTCCATACCTGTGTAATTGCTACTTGTTTTAAGTTATGTTTTGGCTTTGCATCACCACCATTACGTCGGTCTACAGGAGAAAGAAAATTGTAAGTATAAATTGAAAATGACTGATACTTTAAAAATGCATGATGCTGCATGTTCTCTTGCAAACAAAGAGGAACCTTCTTCAGCCAATGCACCTATATGAGGGTTCTACTGATTTGTGAAATATATTTCAGTTTGGTACAAAAAACATTCATACATTGAGCTCAAACTCTGCCCAACACAAATCAATTTTCTAGAAATTTTACCATTGTTGTACATAATTTTATTTCTTTTAGAGACAAATCCTGTAGCCCTTATTCAGGTAAAATGCCAATAAAAAAGACTTTAGGGTTTAATATGTGGTGCTGTAAATTCCTCCCTCTTACACCCATTTAAAAGGAGCTCCATATTTCTTCATGTTTTTGGATCACATTTTCAAAGAAGGATGCAATGATCGAGCATTCACAACCCTGCATACACGAATAGGGATTTCCACAGCTGTACTGGGTAAACCTCAACTGTAGGCACGTGAGCAATTACTTGATTTATTTGCACAAATGTAAGGTTTTGTGTGGACAACACAATGTTATTTTTTGCATACACTCACACTGCAGCATCCTGTGAACATTTGGCCCTGTAGGTTTTCAATGGCTGCCAAAAATATTTTATTTTGTTTGTATCAAGTTCACATTCATTATTCCAGAGAAATCTGCACATTTTTATTTTAACAGGGCTAACTGTTTAATTGGGAATATTTAAAGAGGATTTCACTATGAAGGTTATATAATACTCTCATTCCTTGGTAGAGTTGTCGATGACTTGAATGGGAATTGCATGTGGGATTCAAGCCATAGTATGTGGCTAACAGAGACAATATCAGTGTATTAAAATGCATTAAAAATCCTTACCAATTCTTTGGGGAAGCTCTTGGTTTGAAAATGCATGTGAACTAGAACAGAAAACACAGACAAAAACATTTATTGTACAGTGTCTATATTACATGTGAATAAAGTTTGGTGAGCATTCCAATTTGTAACATTTCATTCAACTGTTATGCACTCTTGCTTAAAAATATAGCCCTGCTCTTTAGCTCCTTTTTTCAGTTGTCCAGAGCAGCTCAAAACCCAGTGTAGCCAGAAATGACATCAACCCAATCAGAGTCTCTTTTGATGAAGAGCAATCTCCTAATCATCTCATCCCTAATGACAGCGTAGAAGCTGTGGCCAAGAGAAAAGTTAGGGCTTACCCACCTTCCCTCACCTCCAAGACCTTTGTGTTCTGTATCAGTCCATAGGAGATACTGTCAGCTATTTTAATTTAGAGCACCTTTCAAGCTGCCCTAAGGTTACAGTGGGAAACTTATCAATGCACAGCCAGCCCAGGATCAAGGGGTCACAAAAGCCAGTGCTGTTTACTCTTCAGATGCAGGTATAGGTCAGGATCAGCCCATTAAGGAAACAAAGCATAAAATACTTTTTCCTTCTTCAGGAAAGAGTAAATATAACCCCCCATATACACAGCTGTACAGAGGAACAGTCATAGAAGGTGCTATACACCTCAACTCTCACTGAAGTCAACAGGCAAGCTGCTTATTAGGAAAAGCTCAAGTAAACACTGAGTGACGGTACGTGTAGCCCATTTTCAGTCTTCTGAAATTTACAGCCTGTCATTAGCCTCTAAAACATTTAGGCTCAGATCCTCAGTAGCTTTCAATCAGTGCAGCTTGCTTCACTGAGGTCAGTGGATCTGTGCCAATTCACAGTAGCTGATGACCTGGCCTGCAGGATCAAATCTTTTACAGTTACCGAACCTCATATGAACAGGGTTTGTGCAGTTTGCTTCACAGAACATGGAGTAGAGTCATCCCTCACAACCCTATGGACACAAGCATAACTACTCCTACATCCTCAGTGTCCTAGTAGCCTTCTCAGGAATTGTGCCTCCCTGTGGTGGACCAATTGGTTGCTCTGCTAAAATGCAGATGCACTGGCTATGGGCCCACTCCTCTAAAGACCCATAGCAAAAAAAATTCCTCTTTCGGTGGAACCAAATGAGGTACAGCTTCACTGCATGCAGGAAGTGAAGATCCCCCCACATAGGCTCTCCACGGCCTGTCCTTCTAGTTTTCTGTGACATGAAACCACCTCAATTCACTTCCCACATGACTGGAGAGGGGTGCCACTTACCTGACAGCACCTACAAAGGCATTTCCAAAGGCTAGTTTCTTGAATTAAATTAAAATAAGCATGCTAGGTCATTGCCTTGGTTGGACAATGGCTGGCCAGCTGGGGGGATCCAGCCCTTTGAGGATTCCTCTGGTATAAGAGGGATCCCTGGGCACAGCAACTGTCTATTACTCTTTACTCCCATGCTCCACCCAGTGCAAGGATGTTCCCAAGGAAAAGGGAGGCATAGGTAAGTCTAAGGTATCCCAATGGCCTAACATTCCCTGGCTACCAGAACAATCATTTGAGGTTAATGGCAGTGAGGCACAAATTAAAGCAGTACTGAGAGTAACCTGCAGGTCTGAAAGAGCATAACGATATCTTGAAGACATCTTTCAGCACCTCCCTCTGCTCTTGTGCCCAGTCCAGCTCAGACAAGCCAGAGAATCTAGACACATTCCTGATGGTAAAACTTATAGAGTGCCTAACTACATACCTCTGATTTCACCCTTATTGTTTGTTTAAGAGGCTCTGTCTTTCTATCTGTTCCTCCACAATGTGGATGCCTATTTTCAGACATACTCAGTGCTAGGAGGAACAGAACCATTGTGTTCAATAGCAAAATCCTCAAACACAGAAGATAAAACTGAACAAACTAGAGTGGACTCCATATTCCAGCTTGTCACTTTGTCTCTGGCTACAGGGACTGAAGAACAGCTTTGTTCCAAGCCACGGTGCAGCAGGCTGCTCTCTGCTGCAACAGAAGGCATCGAAAACCAGCAGCCATTCTCAGAAATAGTGCATAGCACAAAAGCCAGCTAAGCTTCTGCTGGTTTGAGTTTTTTTTCACTCTAATTAGGGCAGCATGGGAGAACCTCACAAGGTTCTATGTTCTCATACAGATCATTGTAAGTAAGTACTATACTTACCTACTTAAAAGCCATCCTGTATAATCTTAATGAGATACAATGGGCCATATTCTGCTCTTAGTCACATATGTACAATCCCCTAATTTTAGAGGGGTACAGTTTCAAAAAAGATCACAACATGGCTCATTATTCTTCACTTGCTAGTCTACACTGTATGTTAACGTTGCTGAACACTATTACACAATGTCCATATTTCACACTAATGGTATGTGTATTTCAGTAGCTGGTGAAATTATTCTTCTTCCATAATTAACTAAAGATTGGTCAGATCCCTTGACAGTACTGTAAACCAGGTCAGACCTCACTCTACCTTCTCTTTTGGCTTCTTGGTCCACAGAGAGGAGCAAGAACAAGCATCTCACTGAACTCTCCAGAGTGCAGGCACTGCTATTATGGGAGACTCTTGCAGTTGTTTCGAAATAAAGCCGGGCATGTCCGAACAATGTTTCGTTATTTCAAAATGACAGGACACCGTCATTTTGAAATAACGGCCGTCGTTTTGAAACAGTAAAACCTCGCATGCAATCGAATAGCTGTTGTTTTGAAACAGTTGTTTTGAAACAATGCCATTCAGACATGTTATTTTAAAATAACGATTATTTCAAAATAACACTTTTGCCCTTCTCCTTCCCAGGGTGCCTTTCTTTTTGTATATATTGGGTGGAGGTATGGCCCAGCAAGGGGGCTGTGTTACCACACCTCCCATGCTGTCCCTCTCCTGAAGCAAAATAGCATGTCCACACACAGGGCATGCTAGATCGCTTTGAGGGTTTCCCTTATTTCCAATTAACATCTTCTTATTTCGATTTAAGTTATTTCAAAAAAAGGATTTTATTTCAAAATAACTTATTTCAAAATAACAGTTTACATGTGAACACAGCCAAGGAGTTCTGTGGCATTTCTAAAGGCTAACGAATTTATTTATTTCATGAGCTTTCATGAAAGAAAATCCCATTTCTTCAAGCATCTGATGAAGTGGGATTTTCTCCCGTGAAAGCTCATGTAATAAATAAATTTGTTAGTCTTTAAAAGTGGCGCAGGACTCCTTGTTTGTTTTGTTCAACATATGGAGTAGTTGATCAGTAATTTCACTCCCTCCCATACTCTTTTATGGAGTACCCTCACACACACATACACTTCCCTTGACATTATCATCCCACTTGATACTTGTCACTATGTCACAAAATCCCCTTGACACTACATCATAAAATTCCACCTTAATAAACTTTATATTCTCTACTTCACTGCTCTTTAAATCCCCCTCCCCAATGTTCCTTCACATCCTCCTCCTTCCCCTCCCCTCCCTAATGTTTTCTTACATTTTCACTCCCCCCTTGATGTTCCTTCACATTCCCCCTTCCTCTTTTGATGTTTTTACATATTGCCCCCTCCCCATGCCTATAAAAGAAGCAGCCAATGGCTGTGGAATCTGTAGAGCTCAGAGCCCCAGCCTGAAGCCACCAAGAGCTGCAGTTCTGAAAAAGCTGAAGAGGAAGCCCCCGGAGAATCCTAAAACAGAGCCCCAGCTGAACTGAGGAAACCTCTATTGGACCTTTGGTTCCAGCAAGGGAGACCAGCAGCTGGACATTGGGAGATGAGCAGAGCTAAGAGACGATCCGAAACACTGGGAAGGCACTGGTGTGGTAAAGGTCTGGACAATATAGCTAACTGAGTCCTAGCTCTGTGCCCAGAACCCAAAGCAATCCAATTACCTGTGACAGATCAGAAGGACCTTGATTGATGAGACAGAGGGGTGGGTCAGGCGTTGTAAGTAGAAAGAGTGTTTGAGGTCTGCGTCCTAATAAAGCTGAATGAATGTTGTGTGCTTGAGAAGGGCTCATCTCCCCCATTCACAAATGACTGATCACCATTTGTGGAATGTTATAGATGTTTTAATAGTTTTAAAATGTGTAGCATAAGTTAATGGATAAGTATTGATGTTTATTTGATTAAAGTGCTGTAGCACAGAAGAGTGGCATTCTGTCACTTGATGCTATGCTCACTGTGATAAATAAGGAATGGTTTTTAATGCAGAGTATTTTCAGCTCTTAAGTTTCATTATATTAGAGTAAAAATTAATAAATGTTAACACTTGTTTTAGAAGGACTTTCTGCTCCAGGGGCGTCGCTGGCGCCCGGCACCCAGGGCCCATGCCCTGAATCCCAGCGCCAGTGCCCAGTGTCCTGTGGGGCCCCGCCTCTCCCCGTCTCAGGCCTAATTGGGCCAGAGATCTGGGTACCAGCCGCCTGCAGCAGCGTCAACTGCTCCGGCCCTGTCCCTGGCAAGGGATCTGGGGCCCAGCCGCCCGCAGCCACAGTGGCTGCTCACAGCCCACTCCCCAGCCGGGGGTGTAGCCTGCAGGCAGGGGGTGGGGCCTGGGCTGGTGCCCCACGTCCTTCCCTGGGGCAGCGATGCTCCAGTTCTGCTCTATGTCTGTTCTTGATCAATGGGCTA
Source organism: Podocnemis expansa (assembly GCA_007922195.1). Taxonomy (NCBI): domain Eukaryota; kingdom Metazoa; phylum Chordata; order Testudines; family Podocnemididae; genus Podocnemis; species Podocnemis expansa. Next base: position 51,050,171 of record ML681990.1, on the reverse strand, counting down.
TAGTCATATTTTCTAGGATTGATTAACCATTAAGCAAGCAGATCACATTGATTTTACCTCAGTAGGAACAGTCTTGTTAGGTAAGCAAAACTGCCTAACAGTTGGTTGATTTAAAGTTTTGAGGTAACAATCTGGTGGCAAGCAACAGCAATGCAAGGACTATTTACATGTTTCCTGGTAATGTATATAAAAATGAGGGGAGGGAGGAAAGCCCAAAAAATAGGCATGTAAAAAAATTAAAAGATGAATGACTTAACATACTCTTACTTTACTGAACATAAAATTAAAAGTTCTAAGCTCAGTATTCCAATGTGGAAACTTGCAGCATCTTCAGTGAATGAGTTTGCAAAGTAAACATTTGTGTTAGAACAACACTTTAATGCAAGACTGCAAAATTCAATTCCCTTCCTCACATAGTGGAAGCTTTTTTGTTTTTTTCTTTTTTCTGTAAACTAGTAAAATATCACTGGCTCCTCCAACCTCCCAGAAGCCTCCCATCCCAAATGAAGCTAAAATGAAGACCATATCACACATAAAAAAATAATAAACCTTTGAGGAAGACTACCAATATGCAACACCAATCCTTATTGTGCCAGAAAAAGGGCAAGTTAAGGGACTTACTTCTTTTTCCACGTAGAACCACGCATATGATAGGTCCCCTAAGAGAATGGTCTCCTCAAGCATATAGTACACCCCCTAATAGAACGGTCTAAAACTGAACTCTTCAAGGCCTGCAGTTTCATTCTGGAAGCTTGTGATAGGTATAATTTGACTCCCATAAGTCTCATGCAAAATCACAGGAATATGTACCAGTGCTCCTCATGCAGCCATGTCAAGATTCACCTCTCAGGAGGAAGACACTCAAAAATCAATTTCCAAAGGGGTGGCTGTGTTAGTCTAGTTCAGCAAAACAAACAAGGAGTCCTGTGGCACCATGCAATAAATAAATCTGTTAGTCTTTAAGTGCCTAAAAAATCTATGTATGTGCCTAGCCAATGAAACAGTCATGCCCTGGTGCAAATTCATTGGAGGGAGTGATCTGTGAGTCACTGTTGAGTACCCTACTATGTTAAATATCATCAGAAACATGACCATTCCCTAGCACATCTGGGAAGTAGATGGCACGCATGTCAGTGAAATTAACACCAATATGTGCTACAATATATGCCTCTTAGGCATTTATATAGGGCCAGCCACAGTAACAACAAAGACTCGGAAATTTCCTCCATATATCTATTGCTTATCATTACTGCTTATGTTGTAAAGTGCTACGCACATTTCGCTCATTTTCCATGAACATACTTGAGAAGATAGTGGTGCTGAAGACATAGCAATACCTGCAGTCTTCAGTTTCCCTTGATCAGTCTGCTTTTAGGCCTGTGTATGGGACAGAAAGTGCATTGGTGACATTGGTTGATGATCTTCTCCTAGCTCCAAACATGCACATGTTTAGGCTGATTTTATTAAATCTATCAACTCTCCTTGATGCAGTTGACCATGAGGTGCTGTTCACATGTATGAGGTCACTGCCAGAAGGGGGTAGAATCACTTGGAAGTGGCATTGCTTCCTCATATACAGGAAGACTTACAGGTTTGGGCAATTATTTCTCCACGACAGGGCCTCTTTTGCATAAGACACCACAGAATTCTGCTTTGTCTGTCCTCTTACTGAGTGAGGGTATATGATGAGGCCTCTGGGAGAATTAGTAAAGAGACATGGGCTGTGGTATTTCCAGCACACTGATACTCAACTGGCCATCTCCATTCTAACAGATAACCCTGTGTCTGCTGCAGACTGGGACTCTGATGGAGGCTAGCTGGTGAGGCTCAGTCTAGATAAGGACATTCATAGATTGGGGAGCCCATTCAGAAGCAGAAACTAGTTTCAAAGTTTATTCAGCACAATTTCACACTGGGGACTGTATCTGCACTTATGAATTGCACTGGCTGCCTGTAGCTTCTAAGTAAAATTCAAAGTGCTTGTTTTGCTCTACTAAGCACTGAATGGTTTGGGCCTAAGTTACCTCAGATCTCTCCTCATGCTACTCTACTATGTTTGTGCTCAATGGAAGTGCAGAGCTGGAGTCACCTGAATGTAAAAGAAAGGGAGCTGCTGGCAGGGCTTCCCCATGATCTCCCAGAGTCCAATTTATTAACCTTCCAAAGCTCATCTTTTTTCATAGACATCAGACAAGGGAGCAGGGAGGATGCAGGTTGGGAGGGGGTACTGATCAACTTACAGCAGGATTACATTTATGGCAAGATTTGCTATGACTGTGAATGAAAGGGGATATAAGCAATTCTACTAGTTTTAGTAAATGAATATTCTGTAAAGTCACTCACAGCTTGGGGTCAGGACTATCTGAATACTATCTCTGAGCAGGGGATGTGAGGCTTTTCAAAGCCCTACCACCATTAGATTGGCAGCATTCAGACTCAAAGGACAAGCTAGGAAACTGAAACAAAATCTGCTGGAGCAAGGTCATTCTCATCATATTGATGAGTAAGTCTCACTTTGTAGAGCATTTTGGCCATGGAGCACATTTCATGACTCTTCTGCTGCTTTTTAAGCTTGCTGGCAAAGCTATAGGTCAGAAATATCGTGAGGAAATGGTGTGGAAGTACAAATGAATGAAAATTCATTTAATCATTCTCAGGGCTCATACTAGACTTGGGCATAACAACATTCTGAGTAATAACACTGTAAATGTGAAAACGAGACAAATTAGCTGAAACTATTACTCCTGGAGCTCTACTTAGTGGCTGAAAGGATCACAACAACCTAGAAATCAGAGCATAAAACACTAAGCAAAGAGTGACTAGAACCACAACACATATTTAAAAATATAATGAAATAAAAAGGTGACTAAATATTCAAGAGTTATATATTTTGAACTAAAATTTTTAACTTCAGTGTAAAATGCAGCTCTTGTATAAAAAGCATAAGCCTTTCTATAGATTTGTACATCTGAAAATAAATGTTCCATGTCCATGGTATATGTCTTCCTCTGTAGTGTACGTTGAAATTACCTTTCTAAATTTATCAGAAACCCCACTGAAATTGGCTTAGCCTTAATACAAAGCACTGGACGGACTAATCACTATGTAATACCCAACTAAATAAGATTATATGTATAAAGAAGTGCAAATTCCTATTTATCAGATGACTGTATCAATCTGTAAGGTAACAAAGTCTTTTTTTTTAATCTGAAAAAGTTTACATTAAAGCATAGGGCCTGCTCCTGAAAACCTTTATGGGAGCGGCCCTTATTCACATATGTAAACCTATTGTTTGCCAGGGGAGTAAGGAATGACCATGTCAGGAAAAATTTGCTCTGCATAGTTTTCATTTCAGCAGATAAAGCTATTAAAAGGAACTATATTATAAACACAAAATATAATTGATAATATTACTACTGAATATTATAAGTTTGAAATGCAGACTATATCAGATAACACCATGTTCAAAACAAAATCAACTCCTGTATCTTGATTACACTTTAAATATGTATCAAACAGCAGTGCAGCTCTCTATCACCGTTATCCAACTTCAGACTGTCTCATTGCTCCTGACTTAGCATGCTAGTTTCAATTATTTACATAGTATCTTACTAGAAACTAGCGTATGAACCACACGTAAATCAAACAAATTATGAATAAAAGAAAAAAAATTTGCTGTTGGACCATAGAATAGGGCTTAACAAAATTGCCACACAGCCAGGAGTCAGCTTAAAAACTAAGGCCCCAAGCTGGAACGCTCCCCCCATACCCCACGACCACCACCAAAAAAAGACTGGTGACAATTTTGGAGCAGTGGGTTAGCACTGCAAGGCACAGGTAGCTTTTTCTTTAAGATGCCAGGGGGCATTCTGCTTATTAACATCAAGGCACAGCAAGGCACCATAATGAAATTTCTGAACACCATGGCAACCTTGTGCCCAGGATTTGTTGAGCACTGCCACAGAGCTACACATCTGATTCTAGTCATAGTGTACAAATACACCACAAATTAAGATGTGATTGTAGAGAGGAAGACATACCTTCGCTAGTTTAATACAGCTAGCATACTGATAGGTAAAAATAGTAATGAAGATGGACTTTAATCCAGGCAAGCAGCCCAAATTTGTATTCAGGGTCCCAGAAGTACTAACACTACAGTCACACATTCATTTGCAATGTAAATATACTGTAGCTACACCAGACACAACTAACCTGACTGAAGCTTGTGCAGTTACACTAGCATAAAACTATTGTAAGATCAGAATCAGACTCAAAATTTTGGTTTCTTTCACAGAACTCTCCTAATGAAAAAAATTTTCTTAGAGCTTTTTTTTTTTTTTTAAATTTCTTATGGTTACCACATAAACTCCTACAAAGATACTTAGTTTTACAGAGAAAAGCAATCATGCCCTTCTAATTATACTACATTATTTTTATAGTAATGTCATAGGAAGAAACATACCTTTCAGATATGAAACTTTAAATAATTCTTTTATACTTTGCTGACATTTCACCATTAAGTACTTGATTCTGCAGCTCCAACTCAGGCAAACTCCCACTGACTTTACTGGAATATTCCTGAATAAGGACTTTAAGACCAAAGTCTACAAAATTATAAAATTGTAGAGCATTGTTATTATTAAGAAAATAAACAGTGCTGTATTATTTTGGGTGACTTAATATGTGAAAGGTATGATCCAGCTTCCACTGGAGTGAAAGACAAAACTTATATTGACTTCACTGGAAACAGGATTGGGTCTTACTACATTAATCTTTCTTATAAAGTTTGTGTGAAAATTCAGTTAATTCTATTCTGCTAGAACACCTTGCTAATAAAGAAAATTGAAACTGCTATGGAGGCACTAATTGATTTGGAGTAATCAAATTTGGAGTAGCCAAATCTTCAGATTGATTTGGAGAATAACAAATAAACTATTGGAACAAAAACATATTGTAGTATTTATAAATAACAGAGCTCTTAATACAAGCTTAAGCAAATCACCACATGTCCCTGTTGCCCTAAGCATTCAGATTTTATTGCCAGCTGTGATCATCAGCATATTTGATCTGCCTGTTATCAGTGACTGTGAGACGTGATGCAAATAACTAAATTTGGCTACTTTTACTTTTATAATTCTTGGCTTTAGAAAGCATTCGTTCTTGCTTGACATTTTCTGTCTCTGCCACGTAGAAAAATAGAGTGCACTCACAGACCATACCAAATACAAATACTGAGGAACAGCTCTGTCCATTTAATACTTTTTCAATGCTGAACCTATCATTTAACAGAATATTTACAGAAATTGAATATTTTAGCACCTGTGTTTCTCAGCACTGCTGCTGCCTTTTTTTTTTTTTTACAATTTTGTTTTAACAGGAATGAAAAAGTGAGAAAAGCATTTTAATATAAACAAGTAAGAGAGAACATTAGACCATTTTAGATTTACACAGGACATAATTTGGAAGAGGTTACACTTCATAAATTACAGTTGAAAAGGATCATTTCTGCTTCAATCCTACATGTTTCAAAACTAAAAATATTCTAATGCTGTCCTGACATGCTGATCAAATCTATTTGCAAAAGACACAAAGTAAAATTACAGAACTACATTTAAACCATGCATCCAGTTTCACCAAAGTAATTTGTTCAACTGTATCAAATTACTGACCTTCCATCCACTCTGACAATCATTTGGTCCACAGAGACTGAAAATCCTGCGCACAGAAAGAGGAATAAAATACTAAAACCAATGTTTTTTGCCATTGAGAAACGAATCTGTCTCCTTACCAAGCACATCTGTTCTAGCAGAGATCAGAGTCTGTAGTCTCAGAGGCCATGTGATGGATAGCACATCCAACCAATAGGAAGCAACATTTGCTACTGCATCAGTTGGCATGTACTGTGTAAACATAAACCTTTTCTACGTCACCCTTCCTACCATACTCTATTATTCACATTAATGAATGTTTCAAAAAGAACTGAGAACTAGGAGGTGAGATTGAAATTGAACTGTCTTTTAAGAAAATAATTAATATATTTGAAAAAAGAAACTGTCCCAGCTCATGAAGCTCAATGGAGCCTATTAAAGGTTGCTGATTGTTGTAGTTGACACCTTCCTAGAAAATGCAGAGATCACATAGCTTAATGAATTTAAAAAACATCATAACACCCCTTGAGAACAATTAAATATCCCAGATGATGAAAACAAGACAGAGAGGATAAAGGTGTCTTTTTGGGGGGAGCAGCATCCATCTTCTTTCTTACTAGGTTTTAAGATCAAAATTCAGCTTTATAATTTGCAGAAGTGTGAACTGATTTTTGGAAGCTTCATTTTGAGGACTGCCAACTTGAGATGCCTGTGTGCATTTGGATCGTGGGGATTTACAAGGGTCTACAGTGGTCCTGTAACCTATTCACAAGAATTCAAGCCTTGCCATCTTTTGGAATAATGTTGGGAATGATCTGGGGCAAGCAAAGCAAGCAGTCAATTAGCAACCCATTCTTTAGCATACCCAGTACCCTATACAACTTATGCAAAGCATGGGAGGATCCTGTCTCCCTTTACGGTTGCAAGACCTGACAGAGAGACAACTCGTATAGCCTCATCCCTCTCTAAACTTCTTTTCCATCAATTGACAAGTTCCACTTTTGTCTGGGACCCCTTAGATCATACGGGTGATCCCAGTTCTTTATCACTTCCATAATTTTCCTGTTCTCACTCTTCACCCCATTGCTCTTTCCCTTTCAATATTGTTTCTTCTTCCCCTGCTCCCCTTCTTCTCTGCTGGCTTCTCCATTCAACATTCTTTTCCTATTTCTTCCTCCCTGACCATGGAATCATAGAATCATAGGGTTGGAAGGGACCTCATAGGTCATCTAGTCCAACCCCCTGCCAGAGGCAGGACCACTCCCACTAAACCATCCCAGTCAGGGTTTTGTCCAGCCGGGCCTTAAACACCTCCAAAGATGGAGACTCCCTCGGCAGCTCATTCCAAGACTTTACCACTCTCCTAGTAAAAAAGTTTTTTCTAATATCCAGCCTAGACCTCCCTAACTGCAACTTGAGACCATTGCTACTCGTTCTGTCCTCTGTTACTACCGAGAACAGTCGAGCTCCATCTTCCCTAGAGCATCCCTTCAAGTAGTTGAAGGTTGCTATCAAATCTCCCCTCAATCTTCTCTTCTGCAGACTAAATAAGCCTAATGCTTTCAGTCTTTCCTCATAGGGCTTGTGCTCTAGCCCTTTAATCATTTTGGTTGCCCTCCTCTGAACTCTCTTTAGCATGTCCCTGTCCTTTTTGTAGTGGGGAGCCCAAAACTGAACACAATATTCTAGATGTGGCCTCACCAGTGCAGAATAGAGGGGAATGATCACATCCCTCGATCTGCTGGTAATACTTCTTTTGATGCAGCCCAGTATGCCATTGGCCTTTCTGGCAGCAAGAGCACACTGCTGACTCATATCTAGCTTCCCATCCACCATGACCCCCAGGTCCTTTCCTACACTGCTGCTACTTAGCTGAATGTTTCCCAGCCTGTAGCAGTGCATGGGGTTTTTTTTGTCCCAAGTGCAGGATTTTACACTTATCCTTATTGAAGCTCATAAGATTTCTATTGGCCCACTGTTCCAATTTATCTAGGTCTCCCTGAATCCTGTCCTTGCCCTCCAACGTGTCTACCATTCCCCCCAGCTTGGTATCATCCGCAAACTTACTGAGAATGCAGTCTATTCCATCATCCAGATCATTGATGAAAATGTTGAACAGAACCGGCCCCAGGACCGACCCCTGGGGCACACCACTTGTGACTGGTTGCCAGCTAGAGTTCCCACCTTTTTCTGTTCCACCTCCTTGAGTCACCCTTTCACCTTTTCTCCAGAAATCTTTGCATTCTTTCCCCTCTCTTAGCTGATTCCTCCCCACAATCCTTCAGAGTGCCTCCACTTTCTTTTCTGCACATGGTTTCCTCTTTTCCTCCCCAGAGCCTCTCTCTTTTCAGAGGCTACCTGTTGCTGATGCTAGAATCCAGGCTCCGTGTAACTCTCTCTTCTCCCACTTGGACAGCTAATGCCACTGAGACATTACATTTGCCATTACTGTATCCTCAATGTTCCAGGACAGAAACTGCAATTCATTCCTGGGGAGGGAGCCAAAGGTAGAAACTCCCTCCCCACGAATGTAAGCAAGGTCTGAGTGACCATCCCCTGCTACGCCATCAAAAAGGATGGCCACTTTATTTCCACAGGTTCTGTATTTGCATGTGTATTATTAGGTGCTCAGCTTGATTGCACTGTATCTGCATACACACACTAGGTGGGTCAGCATGATGGGAAATGGTCAGTTTGACTGGTATTGGACTACAAATCACTTTAGTGTTATTTGCAGGAGTAATGACATGTTGTATGAACAAATGGCAGCAGAACTGTACTTAGCCTGTTCTGATGAAAAATTCACTCTCATCTGCACAAAACTCAACAAAGGAGGTGTTTGATTGCCAGAGTCCTGTGAAGGCAAGAGAGAGAGGATGGGGTCTTCATGTCTGAGCTGAACCAGTGCTGATTAAGAGCTACTCTCAGATGTGGAAAGCTGCACTTGATAAAGCTGTAGTCACTACTAAAAGAACAAGTGCAAACTTACAAGAATGACAGCCAGAAGAGGTGGCTAGTCAAGACTGGCAACCGTGGGAGCCAGCAGAGGCAGCTAATTGAGACCAACAACTGGTCAACGGCAGGACAGGCTAGACAAGCCCTGTGGTGGAGAGGTGCACAGAAGAGCTACAACAGTCAGTAGGCCAAGGGAAGCGAAAAGGGAGAGGTGAAGGATACAGCCCTTTGAACTCTTGAGTGGGGCTTGTTCTGCTCATGGTTTTGGGTTTATGAATTCTGTTTTCCCAAACCAGTGCTCAGTTACTTCCTTCCTTTTATTAAAGGGATAACTTGTCTACACTAAGACTCCATGCTTGTAAGAAGAGAAGTACTGTCTTTTAAGTATACCCAAGGGATAGTCTGTGATTTCATAGGTGACTAGATGGGGACTCAAGCTAGTTTGGCATTGCATCATTGACAAGAACTCATAGATATAGAACCGATCCCTTGTTGGCGCCAGCTCCATCTGGCATAAGAGTTACACTTCGCATACTGGGGTCAATCACAAGCCACCTCAGAGGAGACTTCAATCTGCTGAATATCTGTCCTCTTCCATATTACTCGAAAGCTAATGCCAGATACCTGTTGATGTGATCACAGAAGAAAGCCCTATTTGACTGACTAAGGGCTCCAGTCTATTGCATTCTAGATACAAGATTAAGCCAGGGGCCTTAACATCTGCAACCATTAAGCTGAAGGATTTACCTTCTTTAATTAATTTTTCCTTGAGTGATACAAAGTGTATACACTGATCTTAAATCCCTTTCCAGATTGCATTCAGTACTGCTACTACTACCAATTAAGGGGAAACTCTGAATACTTCTCATATAAGAATCCCAGCATGGGAAGGGGGGGGGGGGAGGGGGGAGGAAGAGAGAGAGAGAGAGAGAGAGAGAGAATGAAAATGAAGCACAAATATGAGTGATACGCAAGACCTGGCTGAAAACAATATATGTTTTCACTGAAACACAGTCAAAAGTCTGTGGCCCCAAATATAAAATAAACATTGCAGCAGAGCAGTACAGGTCCAGATTCTGGCTTTAAATCATATTGAGAGAACAAGGAAGGGCCACTTGTGCATTTAAAAATTAATAAGTACAAACATTAAAGTTACATACTTGCCAGACTTTTCAGGAGGACCTTGTAAAGGAAGTTTAAAGATGGAGTTAAGTTTGGTCTGGAAGTTCTGTGTCCGAGGCTCTGTGTTTGCTTAGACAAGTTGATTAAGGCATAAGTCAGGAGAGCTAGGGGTTTAGATTGATAAGAAGGTAGACTGTTTCTATAGATAAAAGAGGTAATCCACAAAGGTTGATTATAAGACAATCCCTCCTGTCTGGACCCTGATGGGAAGCTATCACCCTAGTCTGGTAAACAGGTTGGCGGGGGCTAGGTAGCTGAGGGGTCACAGGAGTCTGGCCACTCTCATTGGTCAAGGACAGTAACTGTTACCCAAATAAGCTGTAAGCAACAACAGAGGCGGGCTAACTATATGCTGCCTATTAAGTATAATATAATTATGTAACCTGCATATTAAAAGTAGCAATACCATGTACGGATTTTAGGCATGATGTAACTTGTTGTATTATGCATGAGCTTGTTGCATTATGTATATTGTATTTTGCATGTTAGAAAGTATGTATGACCTGTAGCCCCTATACTGGGGGTTCTTGCTCAGAGAGGCTAGCTTCTCTTTGCTTCCCTCTGCTGCAGTTCCTTTTATTATTCAGGTGAATAATAAAGTTTGAACCACACCTCGTTCTCTGCCTATTGGAGTCTCGGCTGGGAACGGGTCTGCTTCATTGGGAAGGCTCTGGTGTGCCTCTTTCTGAAGTTGAGGGCCAGAGTTAGATTTTCCTCTACAACCTATAATCTTTATACCCTGGAAACGAAATTTTCTCTTCCACCTTCTTTATAAACATAGTTCAAGTAAAAAAACAAGACACTGCCAGGTTTCACACTTGTACCTTTTATAGGAGATTTCACACTTGAGCTGCTATTTTCTAACTGCTCTTCAACATATGGCTTGGGAACAGGGAGCTGTGAAAGAAAAATGCTAAAGTGAAAACGAGTAAGACAAAAATCAACAGATTGTGTGTCCCAGTACAGCAGTTTGTTCTTTGGGGAAAGTATTTGGTGGGAGAATGATTCGTGCTCTTACAGTAGGCCACTGCTAATTCAGTACTTGCTGAACCAATATCTTGTTTTCTAACCTATTCAGGTTCTGAAAAATATAAGACTTTTTTTATCTTTCAAAATTACATTTCTATTCTTTATATTTCCTGAGTCATATACTGCCAAAACTTTAAACAGGCTCTCCTCAAAAATGGCCTTTTTAGCATATGATAAACCCTGTCTTACATTGAGATATATACTTGTAGGGAAAGTGAAGGCTACATATTGATTGGCTTGATAAATACAAATAAAAAAGCTTTTCCAAAACCACAACCAAGAAGAAAGGCAATTCCAACTCACTTATATTAAGCTTCTCTTTGTTCCTGAAAAATATAAGGTACTGACTTTTACACTGGCTATCCACACAAGACATACAGTGATAGTATAGCTCAGTTCTCAATGTATGTAATAATCTGAAATATGAGTCATGATTAATACCTTCAAGGACAAATACTGGGCATTTCCTCCTCTTCTGGGAATATTTTCTTTAATAATATCTGGTCTTCAATACAAACTGCACAATTCACGAATTTTTTTTAAAAATGCATCTGGAACAAGTAAATCCTGGAAGGATTGAATGAACAATACCAGAGTAATGAACTTCACTGGAAACAGACCATCCCTGATAGGTGTTTGTTCAGTCCATTCTAAAAAATCTTTAATAATAGGGATTCTGCAACCCACATGGAAAGCCTTTTGCAGAGCTTAACTACCCTAGGTTTTGCTAATATCTAACATATATCTCCTTTGCTGTGGATTAAGTCTGTTTCTTGTCCCATCTCAGTGGACATAGGTTATGTTTATACCTAAAACCTTAGTTCAGATTTGCTTAGTCTGAACTAAGTAGTTTGAAATTAGATTGAACTATGTTTTTTTAGTTTGAACTAGACAAAGCCTAGTGTAGACAGGGTTCAAATTAGTTCAAATTAAGGCTCCTTCACCTTCCTCTTTTTAATAGCCTGACAGTGACTGATTTTAGAGGCAACCAGAGGAAACCTACATTTCACGCTGGAATCACAACTACAAAGGCAGGTCCTTAAATTTGCACCTTGCCACTCCTCCCTCAGAACCACAAAACTGGAGGTAATGCTTGATCTGTGGTTTTGGTCCCCATTCATCAATACTTTGAAAAGCAGAAGCATCCCACACCACCAGCTAGCACAAGAGAAAAGAAATGGCCCATTACCCTTTTAATTCTAATGGAAATGCCAAACCTCCACCTGACTGGAGGAGCAGAAAGAACAGAAGTCTACAAAGAATTATCACGTGACCTCTATTGGGTAAGTGTGTCCTTTCCTTTGTCAGCATACTAAACAAACCTCACTGAAAGCACAGGAGTTACAAGAACTTCACACTGCTCGGGATTATATTGCATCCATATAGGAAGGAACTTGTCTGCAAGCCCGTTCGCTAAAAAAGAAACAAATGAAGTATAAACCCTTCCTGTAAGGGCAACTCAACAGAAAGATCTGATGTGGGAGACAAGGATTCCCCAGAGACGGCAAACTAATGAGAATTCCTCTCTTGTCATGAAGGTCAGAGTGAAGAGGCTGATGAAAAGACTGCCGTCATAAGTGGAATGATTGCCTATAGAAATGGCTAGATAGGTTCCCTGGATGCTGGTGTCCTTTAAAAAAAATAGATCACCCAGACTTAAGTTTAAGGAACAACAATTCAGCAGTGTTAATCTGCATCATCCAGTGAGAACAGCCAAATGCTGGGCATTAACTTGATGACTGTGTCTAGTTTCAGAGGAAACGTGAATTCCTGGCCCTTTGCAAAGAAGTACATAGGAGAAAATGAATGAATAAAATCTGCAGAACGAAACAAATTCCCTCAGCTACAACAGGCAGAGATGGCTTGGGCTGTTTTTCTTTAACCCTCTATCACGAGCGGACTATCGCCAACTCCTGTGATGTTATTGCAGGTCTCATAATGTCGGTATTTTTCTAGTAGATTCAGTTCCTGGAGTTGTCATGTGACAATCTCAGCTTCACTTTCAAAAAGTCATCTTTTTTTTCTCGTGGTTGTGAAGACAGTCTGGCAAACGTGACCCTTAGACTAGACGCACACACTCAAGGGGGTGACAGACATGTCATGGTTGTTTTCTGACGCGACCCTGTGATTTCTAAGCCAATCTGGTGACTTTGGGGTCCCTTGGCTCATGCTTTCTGAACACTGGCAGTTGGCAGCGCCCAGTGCGTGACCAGACCTGGCAGTGCCCCGCCCTCCACTGACACCCGTGGCCACCCAAGGCTGGTGGGTGTGAGGTGGGCACCAGGCCTTGGCAGGGAGGGTGGACCAGGACCCACCCTCGCCTGCAGCAATGGAGCAGCCCCTGCCCACATCGTGCCCGCCCCTCGTCCAGCACCGCCGGGCAGCCCGGCCTGCTGCGGACGGACGGACGCAGCCGGCGCCGTTAGCGGGCCGCGAAGAACCGACCACAAGAGAACGCGCGGGGCGACTTGCGCCACGGCGCGATGCATTCTGGGAGCTGTAGTCCGCCCGCTAGCAGAACACCTCCCACTTCCGGTTCCCCACCCCCGCGCCAGAGGGGCCCTTCGTGTCAGGCGCGCCGCGGCCGCCTCGCGCCGGGGTCCTGAGAGCGGCGCGTCGGGGCCGCGGTGCATGCTGGGTCTTTCTCTCCGCGGCTCGGGCCGGCAGCGCACGCGGCGCCATGGGTGAGCGGGGCCGGGGCCGGGGCCGGGGCCGGGGCCGGGCGGGGGGCGGCTGTGAGGAGCCCGTCGGACGGCGGAACTGACCGTTTCTCTTGGCGCGCGATTGTGTTGCCCAGGGAAGTGCCGCGGGCTTCGTACGGCCAGAAAGCTCCGCAGCCACCGGCGGGATCAGAAGTGGCACGACAAGCAGTACAAGAAGGCCCACTTGGGCACGGCCCTGAAAGCCAACCCCTTCGGAGGCGCCTCCCACGCCAAGGGGATTGTTCTGGAAAAAGTGTAAGTGAAATCCCAGCTCAGAAACTTGTGACGCTTTACTGTTCACGATGCTTAACATGCATTAGGGCAGGGGTTCCCAATCTTAAGGGTGAGGACCCCTTCCCGCCCTCCTGGCTGCAGCTGGTGCCAGGGAGCCCCAAATCCAGCCCCGCTACAGAGCCAGGGTGGGTGGTGCTGGCACAGATTTGCCCTTGGTGCAGAGTGGAAGAGCTGCTGCGGGGGAGCGCTGGCTGAATCATTCCCCCCACCACAGGGTGCGAGAGCTGCAGCGGGAGAAGTAGCCCAGCAGAATCCTGCCCCCCACCACAGAGCTGCAGCAGACTCAGGCTCCTGCCACGATGTGGTGGAGTTTGGCCCCCAAGTCACCCACCCACTCACTGTGTCCTCCTCTGTTCTGCCACTGGCTTCCCCATTGCCACCGCCTTGCTCCATTCCCTTGCTGCCAGAGCTGGGGGCAGCCACATCCACAGGCTTGTTCCCTCCTCGAGTACACTCAGGGCAGCACAAGAGTTTCAAAAACTCCCAGCCTGTGGTAGAGCAGCTCCCGGCATCATCAGGCCCTCACTCCTGACCTGTCCATGGACCCCTTTAAGTGACTGTGTGGACCACAGTTTGGGAACCACTGCATTAGGGTTCTTTTGCTCCACCTAATAACAAACGACCATAATGTATCTGCAGCCTCTGTTAACCTAGTTGTAGCTTTTTTATGCTGAAGGTAACCCTGATTTTTGCACTATCTGGTTTCCTTTTTTGGAGTCATTCAGGCTTTGTTTTTGTATCTGGAGAACATAACAGTTACCTTCCAAGAAGGTAGCCATATTGCTCTTGTTCAGAAAAACAAATAAGGAGTCTTGTGGCACCTTTAAAGACTAACAGATTTATTTATTGCATTTTCTCTTATAAAAATTAGGTGTGGGTCAACAGATACCACATCTAATTTAAACACAGCACCATTTCAGCATTATTGTACTTAAACACCTCAAGGACCAGGGGTTCTTAAATAGCTGTATTTGGAGTTTAGAGGATTGTTTGTAAAACCTGGTTTTTTTAAATGTAGGGTTCCCGTATGCTTAACAAATGTGAATTATTCCTGCAATTGTTGCTACCTCTTTTTTTTTCTCATTTTCCTTTTTTTCCAAGAATAAGAATCAATTGGTCTGGGAAATTCTGTATCAGAAAGGGGATGCCATTTCTCTAGTGTGGGCATCTGTTCACCTGAAAGAAAATACAAACTTCTTAGGCTAGTAGAAAACAATTTTATTAAAAGACATTTACCTATGTTACTTGAGCTTATTCAAAACTTGTGTATGTTGGTTGTGGACACGAGTTTAGTGGGAACATAGCAATATAAGTCTGGAAAGGGACCTTGAAAAGTCTAGTCCAATCTCTCGTGCTGAGGTGACATCAGGTATACCTACATCATCTCTGACAGATGTTCGTCTATTCTGTTCTTAATAAACCGCCAATGATGGAGATTTCATAACCCATCTTGGAAGTCTATTTATGTGCATAATATGTCTAGCAAAGGGACATCCAGCGTCTTAGACAGTTGGTAATGCTACTAGTTAATGATGCAGTGGCATGGTTTTTTTTTTCTTTGAAAAAAGTTGTTAACTTTTGTGAGATTAAAACAGAAATCAGGTCCGTCAAGAAGCATTAGAATTCAGAAGATGAAAAATTGTTTCAAGGTAAATTGTATTTTTAACAGTTTTGGTTAAATAAGTGAAACTTACTTTACCAAGCAAAACATGAAAAATCAGAAGTGGCAGTTTCCTTTGTGGTTATTCCTGAATGTGGAGATTGAATTGGAGTTCAGTGAGTAGTATGGACATAAAGGGAAAAGAGGTGGAAGGTGTCTGCATCTGTAGCTGGGGAGAGGAGCTGGTATGCTGAAAGAGCTGCAAGTTTTAATTGAAGAGCCGGCTCTTGGTTACAGCTCTGTTGCATTCATTAAAGAAACTGCTTTTTTGCCACTCTTAATTACAAACACAGCAGGGATTGGAGATTTATTAAATTAGCTCAGTGATAACTATACACATTATACAACCTATACCAGCAGATGCTTACTTTGAGTTATAATGATTATCTTTTTTTCATTTCAGTGGTGTAGAGGCTAAACAGCCCAATTCTGCCATCAGGAAATGTGTGAGAGTTCAGCTGATCAAGAATGGCAAGAAAATAACTGCCTTTGTCCCTAATGATGGTTGCCTGAACTTCATTGAGGTAAATAATGAATCCCTGAAACAGTGGTCTCCAACCAGTTGACAGCGATTGACTGGAGGCTTGAAGAATCACTTATAACATGAATCATCTGAACGGGAGTTGCAGAGAAAACTGAAATGTTGCACCATCTTCTGGGTGAGAGGTTGGAGGCCACTGCACTAAAACCTTTTGTTGTGAACTGGCTGCATGTAAGATGGTCAGAGTTAGAATTCTGGCCCTGTGAGTCCAAGGGTAGTTGGTCATAGACAGGAAATTATCATTACTGTCTGCTTAATTGTATGACTTGAAATTCTAAATAAATTAATCAAAGAATAAAAAGTTACAGTATATTTACATGTAAGGGGTTTGTTCAATCAATGCAGTTAGCTTTTCTAAATATTCTTAAACCTTTTTATTTGGGCTCTTGTTTGTCTGAAAATTGTCTAATTGTAGTTAGTAACAATCTTCCTTTCTTTCATTCTAGGAAAATGATGAAGTTCTGGTTGCTGGCTTTGGTCGGAAGGGTCATGCTGTTGGCGACATTCCTGGTGTTCGCTTCAAGGTTGTCAAAGTAGCCAATGTTTCCCTCTTAGCCTTGTACAAAGGCAAAAAAGAGAGACCACGATCATAAATTCCTGTCATGTCATCTTAGGTTGCTAATAAACTTCAGTTTGATAATTGTGGTTTGGTTTTGGTTTTTTGGTTTTGGTTTTTGTTTTGGTTTTTTCCCCAAGTTCTTCATGGGATGAGCTATGGGTACAAGTTCTGGTGAACTTCTTTTGAGCATACTGTTAAAACAGATTTGAGTTACATGATTTGTCTGAAACGTAGCATTTGGAGTCTAAGTCAGACCAGCAAAATTCTGCTTCAGATGATTTGAGAATCCTGTAAGAAGAATAGTACTGTGGATATTAAGTTTTATGATGTCTTTTGCTGTCAAGACAAAGGGCACTGTTGTGTCATGTCATTTGCTAGAACATATTTAACTAGAATAGAATATTTTTCAGCTTGTTTACTTTGTGTATTGAAAACAATTAAGGAATAGTGATTTTTGCTGTTTAACTATTTTCTTCAGCTTGGATGTTTTCACAAGCCAATAGGAAGGAAAGGAACAGGACCACAAATTGGCAGGATGCTTTTTGGACAAGCATATTTCAAATTATTTTTTGAAGCATTTAAAATATTGTGCTAGTGCATACAGCTACTACCATTGTAAAATTGCTTTTGTGTGGATGTGGGCAGGGGTGTAGGCAGGTGGCTCTGGTGTCAGTGGTGTGAATCTGTTACCAGGAGCACTTGAATCAATTGTGTTATCAGCGTGGAGTATTGTGGGACAGCTCCTCAAAACCAGTAAGTCCACATAAGCCAGCGACAATGTGTTACTCCAATCACATCAGTGGTGACTTCATGGTTTGTTACTTAAATCAGACTAGAGAGGCTCTTATATCAACAGGAGCTTAATTTAAGTGGAGACACTTAAACACCTAGGTTGATGTAAACCACCTTATATCAGCCTGATCTCGTGGTGTAGACCAGGCCTAAACTCCTAACTGGATAATGCCCCTTGCTGAAATGAGTGCTACACCATTTTTTGCTTTTTTTTTTAAATCGATTCCTTGATGAGCTGGTTGTGTCTATTTAAAGCCAGCATCTAGAGCAGTGTTTCCCAACCAGTGCGCCGTGGCACACAGGAGTGCCACAAAATTTTTTGAAAACTTACTCAGAGCTCTGGATTGGCTCATGAATATTAATGAGTTCATTTGGCAACTATAGGGTGGTGTGCCTCAAATTAATTAAAGGTAGCAAGGTGTGCCATGGCAGAGAAAATGTTGGGAACCAGTGATCTAGAGGTCTCCACTGACTGACGTTCACAGAAGTAGTTTTGAATATTAAATATGACAGTGAAAAGGTTATTTTGCTCTTGTTGCTGTTTGAATCTGGGGAACAAACTGCCCTGTTAAATTAATACATATGCTTTATGCTTTCTCTCCCCCAAACTCTACCATAAAAGAAACTGAAGAGTCTAGAGATAAATAAGTCATCACAGCTTTATAAGATCACTGGCTTGCTTAAGATGAAATAGTTTAATTCTTTCTGTTTGAACTTACTTATTGGCATGTGTGGCATCAGAGCTGCACCCTTGTCCTTCATCCAGCTAGTCTGACAATGTCAATGAACTTGGTGCTATTATATGATCATTGCACGTGCTGGGCAAGGATGCTGGATGCAAAATGCTTGTGGCTGCTGCCACCCCAAATGTCTCTTGCTGTAACAGACCAGCAGGGGGCAGTTGCAGCTCTGTTTGTGGCTTATGCAGACCTTTTGTCTGCATTACAGTGACAGGGTCTGGCTCACTACAACTCACTTTACTTTGAACACCAGCTTATGCCCCTTCTGGGTGCATGCTGGGTATTTGCAAGCAGGCACAACATGGACCTGCTAGCTCTAGCAGCTAGCTGATGTCCATGTAGTGCTGCGCAGGAGCTGCAGCACAGATGACTTGAGTTGTGTGCCTCCCCCTACAGGTGGCCCAGTGGTGACAAATCAGAGAGGAAGATGGTATCACTGCCTGGGGGTGTTGGGTGGTACTAACCCTACATAGAGTTACTGGGTGGTCCCATCCCCCATGCAAGAATAAGACAGTATCAGTGTCTACACATTCTGGGAAAGGTGGGTGGTTCCAATTGTGAGGAGGAAAGCAATATTGAACGGTATCACTGGCAAATCATGCTGGGAGAGGGTCAGCTGATACCAGTCACAAAAGGTAGAGGTGGTTGGACAAAATACTAGCCAGGGAGTGAACATCATCAACCAGCATAGGAAAGAGATGTCTGACAGCGTCATTGACTGGGAAAGATTGGTACAGAATCAGGTGGTACTATCCGGAGTGGGGGATGGGGGTCAACAATAACAATGGCTGGAAGTACTGAAATGGGATCAGGCTCTACCATCCCTGGGAGGTGAATTGAGGCTTTGCTGGTACCTTGGCCTAGGGTTGGCTAGGAAAGAATCTCATAGACTCTGAGGACAGAAGGGACTAGTAAGGTCACTTAGTCTGACCTGCACAATCTGGTGCTATCAAAGTCTAGGAGTCAGATGATACCGTACACGAGAGGGATGGATACTACCACTGCCCAGGCTTGGAAGTTGGGCAGTACCAGCCACAGGGGGAAAGGGTCAGTGGTCCTTGGTGCTACTCCTGGGGCTAGGTTCAGCAGGGTGCTGCGAGGATACACATCCACTGTGCTCACAGAAATGGAGTATGGCTGGTTCCCTGCTGATGTGCAACAATTTCTGCCTCAGATATTCACACCAAGCTCATACAGGCAAAATGCTGCATCCCATGCTTAGGTAAAACTGCCCTTCTAGGATGAGTGAGTAAGGACCACAGCAGGGTGCACTGAATGAATATGCATGACCCTGGGAATTGGGAATTTCATGTTTGTGTTGGATAAAGGTACATGTGAACTGCAGGCAAATGAGCAACTATTTAATTTCTTTGCAAAGTTCCAAGGGTTTGTGTAGACAGCACAATGTTAGTTTGTGTGTACATTCCTGTTGCAACATCCTTTGAACATTTGGCCTTATATGTACTCAGTGTATGCCAAAAATGTAATATTTTATTTCATTTTGTTTGTGTCAAGTGCACATCCATTACTTGGAGAAATCCGTACATGTTTATTGTAACGTAGTTAACTGTTTAATGGTAAATATTTAAAGAAGATCTCTACTGAAGTTTGTGATACTCTCTTTCCTCCTCAGCAGTCCTCAATTACTGTAATGGGAATTGTGTGTGGGATTCCAGGGCATACTTTGCAGCTGATACACTATCAGTGCACTGAAATGAACTAAAAAGCTTTACCGATTCTTTGGGGAAGCTCTTGATCTGAAAATGCACATGAACTGGAACAAACAGACTGTGAAAAATATTTATTGTACAATTGTGATGTTCCTTCCCAGAACCTGGTGTAGTGTGCTGCTGTGCCCCCTGATCACCCATTCTTGGATCCTGACTTACCCTGCTTTGCCAGGTGGCCACTCCTGGGTCAGCCCACACCAGCATCTTGCAGTAGCTGGTCCCAGGCAGTGGATGTGTGCTCTCCAGCTGCTCAAGGGATGGTCCCTCAGTGAGCACTCTCAACTGCCACACTGGGAACCTCTCTCCTGCAGGGAACCAGGCCCTTCCCCAATCACTGTAGTCTCAGACACCAACTGGTTCACCAGTTTTACAAAGAAACTGGAATGCCCAGATGTGCTCATTCACCCTCTCTAAAGTTAACACCTCTTCAGACCAAACAGTTTATTGATTAGATCACGATTTTAAGTGAATATATAGCAAATCAGGGCACAATCATTTAATAAAGCAGTCAGGAGTTACCACAAGCAAATAAAAGATACGTATTCTAACCTAAAATTCACTGTTCAGTCTTACTCTATAACTTACCCACAGGAATGGCTAGTGGTCTTGCAGCTTGACCCTCTGGCCATTGTGGATAGATTCAGTCCCTTAGAGCTGATTCAAGATGGAGTTTCTCTGGCAAAAAGCTCACTTCCCCTTTGAAGCATATCCTTTTCAAACCCCCTTTAGCCCTCCTTGCTGTTCCACCTATGCCAGGAAGCTCAGTTTGCATTGTCTTTGTCACATACCTTTTCAGCCTCCATGCTGCAAGACAGCCCTGCTTGTCTGCCTTCCCCCTGAGCAATGTGAAATACACAGGCACATGTTTCACATCTGTACATATACATGGTGCTGCAGGAAATATGACACCATAACAATAATGCAGAGCATGTTATAAATATTCAAAAAAGGAGCCTTATATGGCATTATGCAGCATCAAACCATACAATTAGATTGAAAATAAGAACAAGACAGTTCCATGGATCAAAGTGGAGGGGGCGGGGTGGAATCCATCCTGTGACAATAATGTCTGCATTTAATAGTTGAACCAAATTAGAAGAGAAGCATTCCAAACTAATATCTCACTCAACCATTGTGCACGCCAGCTTTACAATATGGCCCTGTTCCTTGGCCCCATTTTATCAGCTGTACAAAGCAGACCAAAAGCCATTTTATTCAGGACTGATAGTCATCCAGTCAGAACCTCTTTTGATGTAGAACAAGCTCCTATACCTTGCTTCATTTCTGCAAGGAGCACAGCAACTGAGCAAGATAAAGGTTTGGGCTTACCTACCCTCCCTCCTTTCACTGACCCTCACTTCTTAAATTAACCCTTAGGATACTGTCAGAGCATCCTTCAAATTGCTTCAAATTACAGTGGGAGACTAACTGGTGCACAGCCAGGCAAGGATCAAGGGGATACAAAAGCCAACATTGTGAATTCCTCAACTACAAACATAGGTCAGGATCAGCCCATTTAGGAAAGAAACCATAAAATATTTTTCCTACTGCAGGAAAGGGCAAACATACCCACCAACCCCCATATACAGCTGTACAAAGGAATAGTCATGGTGCCAGTCTCCCTCAATGCCCACTGAAGTCAATAAGCTGATTGCTTGTTTGGAAAAACTCAAGAAAAGCTGGAGTGACTGTGTATAATCCATTGTCAGTCTCTTGAAATGATGGCCTGTCATTAGCCTGTAAAACTTTTAGGTCCAAATCCTCAGTAGCATTCAATGAATGCAAGTTCATTGTAGTGAGTGGATCTGTGCAATTTACACCAGCTGAATATCTAGCCTGGAGGCTCAAATCTTTTATAGTGGCCAAATCCCAGGCAGACAAGATTTATGCCTCTGCTACATCTCAGTGCTATGATAGCCACCTCAGGAATTACACCTCACAGTGGTAGATCAGTTGATCTGCTTAGATGTGGAGGCCCCCTGTAAAAACATTCCTTCACAAATAGAACCAAATGCTGTACAGCTCTACTGTATGCAGGGAGTAAAAAAATCTCCTTGCAAAGACTGTCCACAGTCTGTCCTTCTCGTTTCCTGTGACATGGAACTACCTAAATTCACTTCCCATATGACTGGGGAGAAGCACAGAAAAGGATTTCCTTCTGAGCCACGTTATCTGAGGGCACATGTCCATCTTTTATCTTTATGAGATTTAAATCCACCACACAAGCATGTTGTGAATAAGACATTTGTAAATGATAGTTTGTTGATTGAACTTAAAATAAGCATGGTAGGCCAGTGTCTTGGTTGCATGATGGCTTGCCAGATGGTAGAGTCCGAGATCTCTTCCTTAGCTATTTCTTGTCATTGCTGCTTATATGCTGTAATGTGCTATGTAGATTTCTCTCTTTTTTTTTTTCCCTGAGAAACAGACTCGAGAAGATAGTAGTGAAGGAGCTATGGCAATACCTGCAGTCTACAGTTTCCCTTGACCCTGAACAGCCTGGTTTTATGTTAGTGCATGGGACAGAAAGTACATTGATTAATGATCTCCTCCCAGCACATGTTTAAACTGATTTTATTAGGTTTGTCAGCTGTCTTTGATGCAGATGGCTAAGAAGTGTTGCTGGTATGTCTGAGGTTCCTACCAGAAGGACGCAGAACCACTTGGAAGTGGTACTGCTTCTTCTTAAGCAGAAAGACCAATAAGGTAATTATGGACAATTATTCTTCCACCCTGTTGAGTTGTGAAGCTTTTAGGGCGTGTGTGAGAGAAAATGCCATATTGTTTGGCAGAATGCCAGTGCCTCTGTATTGGTGTCCCTTCTTCTTGGTCATTTTCTTGCCTTTATGGGCTGGGAGAGGAAGAACTAAATTGATACATGAAAATCTGCATGGAGACAGAGCTGTACATAAGGCAGGAGAAAACCAACCGGTAGTGCTGCCTTCATGGACGATGAAGAGGAGAGGAACTGAAGAAGAAGAAGAGAAGAGACAGTTGAGGAGCATTTGGAGCTGAGCTGAATCACTTGGAACTTATAAAATCTCTCGGATACAACTGCCCTGCACCTCCTCCAGTCATCTGAAGAAAAATGCCCACTTGAGATATGCCATATGCTGATCATTTGCTGACCAAAAGTGAAAATCAAGTTCAAATGTTGAAAAAGAGGCTGGATGAAACTAAACAGCCATGAAAAGGCTCATGCAAGAGCTAAGTCAAAAAAAAAAGCAGCTGCATCTAACCATTCTTGTTGCCAGTGAGGAATCTCTTATTTAAAGGAAGAGCTCAAACAAATTCAAGGTTTACTAGCAGCAGATTGCCCTGAAGCAAGCAAAGTACAAAGAAGTAGCAGTGGTAGCAGCCTGAACCAATAAGAACAAACTTTTTCCTCAGAAGGGGAAGAAGTAGCCAATGGGAATGAAAGAAAGAAGGCCCCCAAATGCCCTAAAGGGGCAATATTAATTACAAAAATAGAAGAGTTCCAAAGGAGTAGCCATGTCAGTCTAGTCAGCAAAACAAAGACGTAGACTTGTGGTACTTTTAAAGGCTAACAAATTTATTTACCTCATGAGCTTTTGTGGGAGAAACTCAGAATCAACAAGGAAACATGACAAAACGCAAAGAAGGTATTCCTCTTGCTCCAGTTTGGAGATGGCTGCAATAGGCCACCTGAAGTCAGGTTTGAAACTAAAACTTGTGCACCAGAAGCAGAAGGGGCTGTAGGAAAGGTATGAGGTGCACTAAATAGAAAAACAAGTCTAGATTGATTAGTGAAGGTGAACTCCATTTCCAGAATTAAAGCAAAAAACATTGTTTTCTTAGTAAAGGGAATGTATGCCCACAGACGACTTCAGAGATCTACCAGAAAATTACAAGCAGGCAGTTTTGAGGGAGCCTTCAAACTGTATCAAGGAATATACAAGTTCCACTATCCTCTCTATAACGTAATAGGGTGATTATGCTACTAGAGCCAAAGATATTCAGAATGACCAGAAAAACATGTTGCTCATAAGAAAATATTATATTGGCTAGCTGGAGCACTTACTTGCAATACTGAAGAATTCAAAGAGTCAGTAATTCAGGGACTAACATCACCACTAAAGATAACATTAGGGATGATTGACCATCAAACTACTAGTCTTTCAGAGCTAGAAGAAAAATTGAGATAAAGTTTATGAGCTACAGAAGAAAACCTTTCCATCTTTTGTGGGAGACAAGAAAAAGGCAGAAGCTATAGCAGGGGTCAGCAACGTTTGCTGGCCCCCGTGCCAGCCCTGCCCACCACACCCTCAGCTGGTGCCGGGGACAGGGCCAAAAGAGAGTAGGGCAAGGCCTCCAGTTCAGGACTATGGCCGACTTCCCCCACCCACCGCTGACGGGAGGGGTCAGGGTCTCAGCCGGGACTGGCTCTTGACCCCACCAGTGGGCGGCTTCTGGCTTCGGGGTTGGAGCGGCTGACCCACCCCACTCCCCTCCAGCCCTGCCTAGCAGGCGGTGGGGTCATCAGGGGCCAGGAGAGCCATGCACCGTGGCTTCTTTGTCCCTGCTGGCCCCAGTGGGGAAGCATGGCCACCCAAGGAAGTGCCCCAGGAGGAGCAGGGCCAGTGGGAGAGCCTGAGTGGCACCATGTGCTACTCAGGCTTGGCCCCCGTGCCATTTTTGGCACACGTGCCAGGGGCTGCCAACCCCTGAGCTATAGCTACAGAAAGTAAAGGAAAACAATTCAACCAGCAAACAAAAGGTGCCAAAACCTACCAACATCCTTTATTAGGAGGAAGCTCACAGGAGGTTTATCAGAGGGACAATCCCTAACAGCCAAATTAATATGAAGAGCTGGCAAAGTTAGAAAAGGTTGTTAAAATATGAGTCACAAGAAAAAATAGACAGTCTTACAACAGAGGAAAAGGTTGACCTTCCAACAAAAAACAGAAAAATATCCAAGAACATCCAGATAAGACTGACCTGGCATGACAGGAGGCAGGCTCTCCTTCTGCTAGATGCTATTGTGGCTCAAGTTAAACATGACTATGGGGGAAGACATATCACTCAGTTATGGGTAGAAGGAGAGTTCGGACATTTTAAACAGACTATGCTAACAACTGGAGCCACTATTTACTTGCTATCTTTGGATTTAGAGCCTTGATTGAAAACTATTAAAATTATGGAATTGAAGTCTCTTCAATGGTTTTAATGGAAAAGAGAGTCTGACCCACCTTTACAGATCCTTTGCCCTGTGTACTTAGAAATATATGCAATAAGGCTAGCTTTGGCATTCATTCACTCGATTCAGGCAGAGTACTCACCATTGACTTTGTGAAGCAAGTGGACTTAGCAATTGATCTACCAAACAATTCATTGATAGTAGGCAAAGCATATTGGCCTCACATTGAGTCAGTGCCATGAAGACTCCCAAAGAGTTTTAGATAGCAGAAAGTGAACCTGAAGTAATGAAGGTAATACAAAACCATAAATGGGATTTGCTGGCCATAAGCTGCATTGCAGACGTAGTGGTAAAAGGCCGTAACCAAAAACTAGTATAACAATACTGGTATCCCACAGCAGCTGAAGAGGGACAACAACCTATCATTGATTCTCTGTTAAAACACCAGGTACTCTAGGAAATGGAAAGCATGTGAAACGACCCAGTCTGGTCTGTGCTCCCGCCAGAAAACGTAGTGGCTAACAATTAACTAGAATGAATTGAATAAGATCAGGGCCGGAACTGGGGATTGTGGTCCCCCCCCTCCCCCACAGCAGAGTGATGCCAGCGCAGACGAGTGATGTCATCAGGGGAATGCCATGGTGCTGTCCCCTTTTAGCGCCCCTCAAATACTGGCGCCCCCCTGCAACATCGGGCCTGCTTACCACCTAGCGCCAGCCCTGAATAAGATCATTGTAGATAGTAAGCTGCATGTGATCCATCTGATGGATGCCTCCTGGCAATGTTACAAGGAATTACTCAAGTGGTCCCCATCAGGTAATCTGTGCTCCACCTCTCTTCACATCCTCTTCAAGGCCTCAGCCCTCCAGCTGAGTCTTCAGTCCCCGCTTCTGGGGTCCAGACAAATCCCGTCCAGCCCACCCTATGTCTGCGGCTACCATTCCTGACACAGGATCTCGGCCCTCCAGCCAAGTCCTTATAAGTCCACCCCTTCCAGGTACAAATCCCATTTATGGTCTGGTCGACTGTAGGTCAGTGACCCACAAGTCCAGTTCCTTCCCTGGCTCTCCAGGGGAGTGAGGAGGGAGCTAGGCCTACTCACTTTTCCAGGCCCCAGCCAAGGGACCCTAAGTGCTGCAACCTTGGCACTGATGCTGCTGCCTCCCTCCAGTCACTCTCAACTCACTGAGTTATTTTCCCTGGAGCCCCCAGTCTCAAGCAAAGCCTCACCGCAAAGCCATGCCTCTGCAGTCTGCTCTCGGCATGTCATTCTGGAGTTCCCACAGCTGTCTGCTCCAGGCCCCCTCTCCTTAGGACTGCTGTTCCAGACTTCGGCTGCCATCTGCATCTTCAGGACCTCGGCTCCTGATCAGCCCCCAGGGACACACTGTGAGCTCTTGGGTGCTGGCTCCCTCAGTCAGCAGGTAGGGAGACAATCTTCTTCCCTAAGCTCCTGACCCTGACAAAACCCTTAGCCCTGCAGCTCTCCTATATACCCTGTTTCTGGCTCCTGACTGGCCCTTATCCACTCCCAGCTCATTGGCTGCTACTCTCTCAGGCCCTTTTAACTCTTTACAGGCTGTAGCGGGGCGAAAACCTTGCTACAATCACCCCACACTTGGTATCCATCATAGTCAAGTAAAATGAGATACTGACAATGGTCACTGATGGAACGGAATTACTTAAAATGTAATACTTTTTTTTCCTATCCCACTCCATTCCTCCTGCCCGTATGTTTTATGTTCAAAAGCTGTCAGCTATCATGTACAGCGTTTCCACAATGCTCCACCATCATCGAGCCACTGATTCGTGTCATGTATGTGGGAACTTGTTATGCAGGCTTCATAGACAATTCATTCTGAGCTACACTGATGATATTCTGGTTGCCACGGAGACCAAGGAGGAGAATCTAAGAATTCTGAATTTGGTGCTAGAAATCATCTCTAAGGCAGGCGTCATTGTTAACCCATCCAAGGTGCAGTTGGTGAAAAGAGAAGCAACTTATCTTGCCATCCAATTGGGGATGGAAGATTAAAGAGCAGATTCACAGGACATAGACTTAATCTCAAAGGGTATGTCTACACTTACAATTCAGTTCGAATTAAGGAGGCTTAATTCAAACTAAATTAGTGCATGTCCACACTAGCTTTCATTAGTTCGAACTAAGGAGTTCCCTTAAAAAAAGGAAGGCACTTCCTTCCTGGTGCCATGCACCCTGGGAGGAAAAAGGTCGAATCGCATTTAACTCAAGCTAACAGTTAGTTTGAACTATTGCGTCTACATTGGGTTAGTTTGAATTAATAAGTTTGAAGTAACCGTTCAAATTAAAGGCAGGTTTTACTACTTCAAAGTAAGCTTTCTTTAGTTCGAACTGAAAAAAGCCAGTGTGGACGTGCACTAATTTAGTTCAAATTAATCCTCCTTAATTTGAACTAAATTCCCAGTGTAGATATAGCCATCCTGTCCTATTTGTTTATTCTCAGGAAGGACATCACCGATCATTCTTCTTTGTAAATACAATGTTGTTATGTATATATTTGAAGTATTTTTCACAAAAGCTGGGGACCATTATTATTGTAAAATGAATCAAACTGAGATGAAGCCATAACAGAAGCGTGCGTGTGTGTGTGTGTTTGTGTGTGTGTGTGAGAGAGAGAGAGAGAGAGAGAGACCCATCTCAGTGTAGCAGGGCACATTGTGGTCTATGCGTTCACCAGGAAAGATTAATGCCATTTGGTGTGGAAAGAGGAAAAGGGGAAGAGGGCCATGACATCAGTGGCACTAAGCATGTCATGTCCACAATTCTCAACTCCAAAAAAAATGGATCCTTGTCTCTGTTAATATGAAAAATTGCCCCAACTTGTAAGTGGAAAATTGATGATAAAGAAGTAGAGTCATGCAGAGACCCACATAAGCTAAATGGATCCAACAAATATGCTTGTGTTTCCTTCAATATTTCTTCACAAGTGAAAGACGTTTGGTTTGGGTAATGCCACGTGTCAGTTTGCAAAGTCAGACATATAGATCTGTATTACGAGTTCACATTCCGACTCACACCTATCTTGTAAATACAAGCTGTCAACCCATGTACATAAACTTACTATTTTAAATGGTGCTAATACATTTTCTGTGGAGACTAAAAATGTATCATTTGTAACCAGTTGTACAGAGTTTGTAAATATAACAGCTGACAGACCCAATTTAGTTAGTTGGAATATATGGAACAACCAACTTGTACCGATGCATGTCATGTACAGCTGGCATTCAAAATCAGCTATATAGGTTAAAACATGGCATCTTAAGCGAACTGCTTATCACATTCTTTTCTAAGTTAAGCACCTTTGATTACCAACATTCTCATATACTTCTCCAATGGTATAATGTGCAAGCAGTAAATAATGAAGCCCTAGTAAAAGCAATAGCAACTGTACAACAAAATGCTTCATGGGTATTGATCTGAACTCAGTCGCAATTATTAAGGCTAAATGTTGCTAATGACATTTTAAGGGAAGGGTTTCTAGGCCAAATTCCTGTAGAACTAAGATCAGTGCTTACAAGAAACTTGAGCAAATTTGAAGGAGAGCATCAAGGTTGGTGACTCATATTAACTTTCAGCTAGGACCACAGACAATCCATGATCACCACATATATCCTAACTATAATTCAAGCTGCTGAAGATTGGATATATGGATTAATCCCACTGGCCCATATAATAAATGATTCATTATTACTGCCCATATATCTCCCAAGGCTGGTTCACAAAGGGGAGGTCGGTTATAATAAGGTAAATATAGATGCCTGTATCTGGCAAACAGGTGGGATACACATCCACTGGTGATATCTATGAAGACCCATGTATTTGTTTTAATAACAGTAGCAGGAAATGTCATTGCAATTTCCAAAAAATCAGTTCTAATCATTATGTTATGGCAATGGTAAATCAAAATTGTATGTGTTAAAGAAGTACTTGCAGCCAGTTTGTTGTAAAACCAATTTTGATGTGTTCCATGACTCTAATGTTAATTTGTCTGTGTGTGACATTTATACTATTAAGAGTTGTGATATAAACCTTGAGGTAACTATCAATCAACCCGCAGAAATATCTGCTACATATACATTATATCAATGGTTCCCAACCTGCGGTCCATGGACCACTGGTGGTTTGCGAGGGTACTGCAGGCGGTCCATTGGTGTGGGGGGAGATAATTACTGCAGGTACATGTACTGTGATGAGTGCAACATGTTTTGTGAGTAAGTATAGTAAATTATTAGAAATAGCTGCTTTTTTAATACCTCTTAATATATAACTTTGACTCCTGTCAGCCACAGGCTATGTTGAAAACATTTAAAACTGTTATGTTTACATGGTGGTCCGCAAAAGCTTTTGATGATGATGTAGTGGTCCACATAAGGAGAAAGGTTGGGACCCGCTGCATTATATCAGAACATTACTCCCATACACCTATAGGCTACAAATAAACAAGTACACTTAGGCGGTTTCCTGTATGTGCCATCCCAAGATGCAGCACCATCCAGAGCAATTGGCCAAACACGGTAATTTGGCCCACCATATAGAAAATGTTTAGAGCATGGCAAAACAATTGTTCATCTTTGCTCAATGGTGGGATTTTTTGTTCTCCACCCTTTTGCTAATAATAAAGTCTAGCATATTTTCATATTTCTGTTTGTTGAAATGTTAATAATCCAGATTATTGTCATCACATGGTTTATAACTGTTTATTTGTCTCAATTACATAGGCTGTACATTACAAAAATATCCTATAAACATAGCAAAGCTTGGAAATCACTTGACTTACTAAGTATCAAGGAGGGGAATTGTTAAGCTGTGAAGTTTTTAGGTTGTTTGTGGGGGAGCAACTGCCACTTTGCTTTCCAGAGTCCTGCCACCTCCATATTGGTGTGCTTTCTTCTAGGACATTTTCCTGCCTTTTTGGGTTAGGAGTGGGAAAACTAAACTGAGTCATGAAAATCTTCCTACAGACAGAAACGTATATAAGCCAGAAGAAAACCAACAGGCAGTGATGTCTTCATGGACTGTAAAGAGGACAGGAGCTAAAGAAGAAGAGAAGACAGCTAAGGAGCACTTGAAACTGAGTTGAGTCACTTGCTGAAATTATTTGGAGGTGATAAAATCTCTCAGACACTCCTGCCCTGTCCAGAGCTGTGCCTCCTCCAGTCACCTGAGGATTGCCCACCCGAGACCCATCATCTGCCAATCCACCTACTGTACTGTCTGTTGCTCACTAGTTCCTGATGATCAACCTACCTCTTGTTGCTCACTGGTTCTGGTCATCCTCTGTTTTCTGAGGTCATCACCTGATCCTGATCCATCTTCCCTGTTTGTACCACAGCCAATACCCCGTGTAGGGGAGAAGACCCAATGATGAAGTACAACTTCCATCTCTAATCCCTGGTTTCTGCTTTGGTTATGGAACCCAGGTTTAATAGCCTATTGTTGTTCACCCTGAATGACCTTTTCTTTATTGGTAGATTCCCTTCAGTAAATGTTCAATGTTTTAAGAACCAGTCCTGTCTCTGATGACTAGATGTGGGGAAGGAACCCAAAACCAAGACTTAGAATTTCTTTTGTAACAGCCCAAGAGTTTCTCTTGTGCATGACACTGCAGGATTCTGCTCTGTCTGTCCTGCTGCTGAGTGTATATGATAACACTTCTGGGGGAATCAGTAAAGGGTCACATACTGCAATGTCTGCAGTACACTTATGATACTCAGCTGGGTAGCTCCACTATATCAGATAGTGTCTGCAACAGATTGGGACTTGGATGGAGACTAGCTGGTGAAGCTCAGTCGAAACAAGGACATTCCTAAGTTAGGGAGCCCATTCAGAAGCAGCTTTCCAATTAAACAAGGAGTCTGGTGGCACTTTTAATAACTAACAAATGTATTTATCACATGAGCTTTCGCGGGAGAAAATCCCACTTTGTCAGATGCCTGAAGATAGGCTACTTACCTTTAGTGTTTTCCACATAGATTTTCTCCTGCTCCTTGCTAAGAGGCCTCTTCTCCTAAAACAGGGTTACCAGATGTCTGGCAAAAGGGGGACATGTCCTCCTTTTTGTCATGCTGTCCTCTATCCTCCAGGCATTTTAGAAAAAGTGCTATTTGTCCAGCTTTTTGCCAGATGCCTGGGGCAGCACTGTAAAAATACAAGGGCGCACTAGCCCGCAGCTCCCAAACCTGTTCCCCTGCTTGTTGGCCAGCAGCTGCAGCACCTGGTGGGGCTGGGAATTTGGAGATGGTCCCTTGCTGGCTCCTGTGTGTCAATAGGCAGTGAAGAGGCCGGGGCGGCCAGGGGGCTGGCTGCAGCCAGGGATGTGGTTTCGTTTTGCCTCCTTGCTTCCCCCTCCTCACCCCTGGCTTCTTTCCAGGCTCCAGCTCAGGTCTGCTCACCTCCCATCCCCTGGATTTTGGGGAAGGCTTGATCTTATTTTTTGGAGGGGCTGGGGCTTTTCTACAGTTTGATGGGGTCTCTGTGGTGCCCTGTGACTGCTGCTTCACTTTCTGCTTTGCTACCCTGCTTGGCTTAAAGTTTCTGGGGAGGTTTTTTCCTCTAATGGTTTAGCTAAGCCAGATCTTTATTCCTCCTCATGGGATTGGCTTTTTGTAACAAATCTTTTGTTAATAGGTCAAGGAAAGATATGCAGTTTTAGTTCCCATCCATTAACTTTGAAAAGGAGGTTTGAATGCCTATGATTTTCCTTTTTTCAGTTTGCTTCTCCTTTTCAAGATGAGATTAGTCCACTAGAGATGTATCCTTAAATTTTATTAAGATGTACTGATGTGCAAGTATTATACATGCTAAAGTAGGTGCTGAGCTGGGCCAGATCCTGTAGTTTAAATGAAGTCAGTGAGAAATTTGACTGAGTAAGGATTTCAATATTTGTCCCTTTATTAGTACTTTATCAAATAACAGAAAACAAGCAGCTTGGTTTTGCCTTATATAGTCTATTCTTATTTTTAGAGAGTGTTTCTTTTGGTATATTTAGGAAAAAACTGATCATGGCATCTAAGAATAGGTGTTGTTGTCTTGTGTGGAGCATTTGATAGTCAAAAACATCTAAGTCTACTCCCCCCTATTTGACATGTATTTCACATAAAAGCAAAGAGAAAATGTCAACTGTCAAAAAAGAAATATATCTCCATCTGTGGTATATGGTGGACATAGTAGGATATGATGTCTAAAAAATTTGCATTTTATGTAAAAGTTTGTTTCAGGTAGGTCTTCACATAAAACCCAGCAGCTCTCACTTCTGATTTCTCCTTGCCTGTGGGTGTGAAACTTAGACAGCTTGTCTGTGATTTTTTTTTTTTTTTTAAATACTGCACAGTGAGGCTCAAAACTGAGGCTAGATGGGGATTTCCCTACACCCCTCCTGCACCCCCCCCAGTTGTCAGCTAGTAACAGGGTTATACCAAATCAGTGAGCACCCCCTACACCCCCCAAATCTCCCCCTGTACCCCCTAATTTCATGTGTTGGGGAGAATACTGCCAACAGAGATTACTTTTCCTTTAGAAGCCAACACCTCAAATTCAGCGAGACTTCATGGAGTCAAGGGCCTCCGCTCCATGTGTCAAACAATGAGAGTGAATTCTGTGAAGCACTTACAGTCTTAAAACTGATTTTAATCTTGCCCATAATTACTACATTAAATTTATTGGAGGTTTGCTTCCATTTGGAACTCATAATGTAAAAATATCAATCTGGCTAGGAGTTTTGCAGTGTGATTCTCTTTGCACCTTGATGTAAATATTAAATACTTAATTTTGTGACGCCTTAAAGTGGCTGGCTTTATGGTTACTTTAATGTGAAGATAAAAAAATACTTAAGCCATTCATTTGATATCCCTGAGCTGCTGTTCTTCCAATTCATCTCACACTGTAACTAGGGGCTAGACAGATTTCTCTGGAGTTGGATGATCAATGGGGCAAGCATGGGGGGAGGGCAGTGGCTGGGTGAATGAAGGGGGCCTGGGTGGGGCCCCGGATGTTTGTGTCCTCCAAAGTCCTCTTTTTTGTACTTCCCTGTCCTCCTTTCCATGCTTTGGTATCTGGTAACCCTATCCTAAAACAGCAGGGGCTGTCAAGTGGAGTGATTTCTAAATCAAGAGACAGACCACAGGCAACCTACATTTCACACTGCAAACGCAGGTCCCAAAATTCACACACCACCACTACTCACTCAAACATGTGAAACTGGAGTTAATGCAGATATGCAGTTTTGGTTCCCATCCATTAACTTTGAAAAGGAGAAGCTCCCCACACCTCCGAGCTAACACCAGAAAAGAGAAATGACCTATCACCCACTGTCATTCAAATGGAAACCTAGACAATGGAGTGGTGTCATTCACCTTATTTTCTTTCTTTTGTCAAGTAAAAAAACAACAAGGAGTTGTGTGGCACTTTAAGACTAACAGATTTATTTTTTGCCTGAGCTTTTGTGGGAGAAGATCCCACTTCCTCAGATGCTTCGAAGATGGAGGAAGTGGGATCTTCTCCCACGAAAGCTCATGCAAAAAATAAATCTGTTAGTCTTAAAGTGCCACACAACTCCTTGTTGTTTTTTTACTGGACTAGACTAACACGGCTTTCTTTTGTCAAACCTCCAGCTGACTGAGGAGCAGGAAGTCTCCTCCTAAGAAGGTCATGCTGAGGAAGATTGCCTTCACAAATGGAATGACTATCTGTACTAATGGTTGGATAGATTACTTGGCTTCTTTTTTAAAACTGATCCCCAGACTGAAGTTTAAAAGACAACAGTCCAGCAGTGTTACTTTGCATCATCCAGTGGGAACACACAGACATTGAACATTAACTTGATGACTGTGTCTAGTTGCAGAGAAAATACAAACTCCTTGACCTGTTTGAAGAAGCAAATTGGAGAAGATGAATGAATAAAATCTGCAGGGCAAAACAAATTCCCTCAGCTATAATAGGCAAAGATGGTATTGGGCTTGACCACTGGTTACCCCTGCACAGATTGACTAAGGTCTGCTTCTCCAGATTCCGCTAGTGCCAGTGGCTTAGAGCCACGCCAGCTGCAGAGTAGTCTGAGAACTAGCTAACCTTGAAAATGTTGTTTATAAGATAGCAAGGTGTTTTCCGCCAAAGCCACCCTGGGAACGCATCTACCCTAGAAGGGAAGGGGGGTATGTGTTAGGTATACGAGAACTGGGAGTGCCTTCCCAGGCAGCAGCCTCACCTGGGACCTTGATCTCTGCGGAGTGCCCAGGGCTGTCCCCACACTGGAGCAACGCTTGTTACGGGCTCTCAGGTATGGGTAATAGAAGGTCAGGGGCTGCCCCATAGCAGAAGAGGTGTGAGCATTTGATCCTCATCTGCCTGCTTGTTGGTAATGTATATGCTGTATTGCTGAATGGCTTCTTATATTAATTTCAAAAGGGTTAGCCATGTTAGTCTAGTCCAGTAAAACAACAACAAGGAGTTGTGTGCCACATAACTCCTTGTTGTTTCTTATATTAATGCAATACGGTAATATAGCCATGCATCGAGTAATATAGCCATGCATCAGGTGTGATTTCACTGAGTGTACCCAAGACCCTGCTGAGGGAAGGCCCTGTGTACAACACTTGGTGCAATGAGAAGGGTATGCTCGGTGGCCCCCTAATTTGAGGCAGGATGTGGGGCAAGTGAGGATATGGGTTTGTGACCACTGATCTCAGCATGCAGATTAGGGTAGTTCATCCCAATGGATCGACATTTGTACTGGGCAGCTGCCCCACTTGGAGGGGATAGGGATGAAGTTCCCCTCACCCATGCTTGCTTTGTGGAGCAGATGGAGGACACAATAGAGCTATAGACCCACAATAAACTCTATACAGATTGGGAGTGGGGATGGTGGTTCCTGATTGTGCTGAAAAGGTTAACAACTGATGTTGAACAGCTGGAACAGGCTGTTATCATCCTGACAGATGACAAGTGGGCTGTTTTTGAGAGAAATACTGTACTGCCTGAGGCTTTGGAAGCTGCCCAGCGGAGATCCTGCAAGCAACAGAAGGTGGCTGAAGCAGCTGTAATCCACCATGCCTGGGATCGTCATCACCGCCTTCTACAGAACCCCCACCCCACCATGTCCCAAGCAAAGGTTCAGGCCCTGATTGCATCAGATGGAGACCTGAGACCTGAGATGGACATATGGAATTCCATCAGTGAAGGTGGGGGGTGGGAGAAAGAAGTTAAGCCGGGGAGGGTCTTGCAAAGGATGTTTGACTCCTAGTTACAAATGAAGCTAAGGGACCCCCTGGGGTGGCCCCTCAGCAAATGCAGACTGTGCAAAATTATAACCAGACAAAGAGCCAAGGGCTGTGTATGCAGAACAACCAGAGGGTGGGTGGGAGCGTGAAATCCTGGCAGCTCCGCTGTTGGCAACAGGGAGCTGATGCAGTGCACCTGATCCCAGAGGAAGTAGTGAGGCTGGTGGCCTTTTTCATTAATTCAGGGGGATGACAGAGTGGCAGCTGCAGAGACACCTCCCCTGCCCACCCAAGCTTTTGCATTGAGTCGCCCCCTCTGTGAGTGTACAGCTGTGTCTGGCTGCATGCTGCAGGGGAAGCTGGGGGTGGGGCACTCGCAGCTTCTTTCACTGCTTCGGGCAGGCAGACTGTGTGCCTGCACTGCTACTGAGATTTTGATTTCAGGGCACTAGATGGGAATGCACAGGGCTCATGGCTGGTGTGCCCAGTGCCAGCAATGCCCCCCCTCCCACCCCAATTTTACACTAACGCCTGAGCAGTGGCTGCTTGGATGGGGCCCTGGAAGGCCCAGGACTGTGCCATTCATGGCAAGCCCATTTCGGGTGCCCCTGCTTGACAGGACTTTTACTGTGCTACACAGAATTTATGATTTATGTATTCCAGGTAGATGCCCACTACGACTGTGCCCAGGACCACCAATGGAATTTTGCAGCAGACCCTTTGGCCCATGTTGCCAAGTGCACAGTGGCCCCTGCTGAGGACGGAGAGGGCTTCTCCCTCTTCACCTCCTGGGTACACACCCGTTCAAGACATTTGGGTCCAAAGGGGGCATGCTACTGGGCATTTGTTAGGTGTTTTAATCCCCTAGAGAGCAGGTGTTGTAGCATACTACAACTAGCTGCTAAAGCAGCAACCGAGGCTCCTATCACTGTAACGCATGCTCTGGGAGCAGTATGGGGTATTAACGGAAGCTGGGTTTTTTAAGTAGAATTTTCACCAATGTTATGGCCTGATGCCAATGGAATACCAGCATGGCAAAGTGAGCGTGCGGCCAGTGACTGAGCAGCTAAGTGCTGTGGAGCACCTGGAACAGCCAGATCCTGACGTGCTCCAAGTTGCACTGGTGCTCCCTGCTGTATGCCTCCTGACCAGGGAAATGCCTGAGTCAGCAGAGGTGGATTTGTATGCAGTTATTTTGAATATTATTAATTCCAGGATGCAGAAATTGATCCCCTTGGGGCACAGGTAGCACTCACCCTTGGCTGGCACTATGTGTGGGAGTACATGTACAAGCAGGGTGGTGTATTGTGATCTCCAGGGAGAGGTGCAGGTAATGCTGTTTAATCTGGGAATAGAACCCATGAAGGTGCAGCCTGGCGACTGAGTGGCCCTATTGGTCTATGAGAGAATTGTCCTCCTGAAGGCGCAGATCGTGAAGGAGACCAAGATGCTGAAGACCACACATGGATTTGGAAGATTTAAGTCCACAGATGTAGCATCCAAGGAGGGTGGCTGGGTTTGGAGACAGGACCCTGGGCGGCACTTCTAGCAAAAGGAGGTCATCTCCTGGAGGCACAGGCACACTTATTAGGTCAGGGTTGATGGAGCTAATGATTTTGTTTGTCTTGATAATGGCAGATTAATGCTGTGGTAGCCATGCTTGGTGTGTACGAGGTACTCTTATGAAGCAGACTAATACAGGTGACCAGGGTGGGACAATTGTAATTGTATCATCTCTTGCAAGTCACCATTCACCCGCTCTTCCCACCAGTGGGGTCCAACTGTACCACTGGTAACCTTACCTGTCCTGCCAATTAGTCCTATGAAGTTATAGCAATTTGCACCCTGCCCTGCGTGTGGCATGGTGGCCTGATCCTGGGTACTGCAACCTTTATTACACTCAGGAATTTTATCTTGAAATTGATGACTTACACTGGGATATGGACAAAAGCATCAACTGCACAGACCTGCCTCCACTAGGCCCTGGCCAAATTTGGGGCTTTGGGAATTCAGCTATTAAAATGTACCACCCAGGGGTGAAAGTATAATTTGGGGGGGCCCTGGAACTCTCCTAAATTTCCAGCCCCCCAGGTCCAGGCCCTCTTCACCCACCCTAGCTACTGCCCCCTCAAATGCCTGCCCCCTACCCCAGATACTGCCCCCAATATTCACTCCTCTCCCCCCAATATTCTCCTAGCCCCAATACCCACCCCCAAAATCCAGACCCTGCCCCAATACACAGCCCTAGCCCACAATACTCTCTCCCCTGTCCCCAATATTCCCCCAGCCCCCCCGATACCCACCCCTAGCTCAGGCGCCCCATTATAGGGACCAGGTCGCCCCAGTGTGAGCTTCCCAATCCCAAAAGGAAGCACAGCCAGGCCACCCCAAAACTCACTAGCAGCTGCATGCCAGGGAGGTGAAGAATGCCCCAAACTCCACTCCCTGCAGGCTGCGCTTTGAGGTTTCTGCCTCTAGCACAGCCTGCACATGTTCAGGGGAGCCGGGGTGGCTGACATGCCTCCCCAGTCTCCCCTTCCCTGCTGGAATGCACCAGAATGGCATTCCCGATCTACTATTTTTAGGGGCTTAGGATTCCAAGGACCCCAAATATAGAAAAGGTAACTGGAACGCTGTGTTTCAGGGCCCACTTTTATTAAATGGTGGGCCCAGGAACACAGCGTTCTGGCTCCATTTTCTATTTTTAGGGGCCCTGGAATATTGGGCCCCTAAAAATAGTGGGTTCTGGAATGCCTTTCCAGTGCATTCTGGCCTGCTTTAACCCCTGGTACCACTGGTTTGGCATGACTGTATTTGGTTGGCTCCCTGAGATGCCAGTTAATAAGCACCACCTGCATATGATAAATTTACTGGACACATGAAACCTGGTTATTTGGGGCCACAGATAGATGTGATTAATGTGAACATTAATATTGGTGTGGTTTGGTTTGGGTTGGGTTTTGTAATGTAAGCTGTTGGTTTAGAGCAAGTAATTTGTGGAAGTAGTGAAAAACATTCATTGTTCCCTCACCCCAGAGTGGCAGAGGAAGCATAAAGTGATGGCCAACATCCTGGAGTGGGTGGGAGGTAGGAATGGGAACACACCTTTGGGATTTTGTTGTTGTTCAGGCCCTGAGTAGACCTTCACATGGAAGTGATTAAGTTGCAAATTGACTGGCTTCCCCTTCTTTGGGGGCCTTGGTATTACCCGAGAATTCAAACCCCTCGACTGTTAAGGCAGTTTCGCTTGCCTGTGGCTAGTCTCTCTGGAATAAATGTAATGTGGTCCGCTTGCCTAAATGAGTAAAGTCCCTCTTGGAAAATATAGCTAAAGCCTGCTGATCAAGAAGAGACTTGGAGCAATAAATTCTTCAAAAACCAGTGTTAATATTTTTTTTTGTTTATAATCAGACAATGAATTTCAACAACTGAAAATATTTATCTTAGAAATCAATAACCATTTGTCACAGTGAGCATAGCATAGCATGACCTGGATAGAATACGGCTCTTCTGTGTTACAGTCATTCAAATTACATAAACATAACTGTCATCTTAACACTCTATAGCATGTACATTAAAAATCCTTAATAACCTATGCATTCAATAAATGATGATCTGTCATTTGTGGAATGGGTGAAGATAAACCCTTCTCACTCACACAGCACCATTCAGCTTTATTGACAGGCAGACCTCAAGTGCTCTTTTACTTATAGCACCTTAAATACCCCTCTGAACCATCAATTTGTTCTGATTCTGCTCCATCATTGGCAGCTGGACTACTTCCAGTATTAAACCTATACCTAGGACTGAGTTAGCTAGCTGAGCCGGCTGGCTTAGACTTTCAGCATACCACTGTCTTACTGATTTGAAAGATCAGGTCCGGTCTGTTACACAGCTCTTGGCCGGTACCACTGTTGTCATCTGGTATTGTGATGGATGCTTTGTCGTCTGCTGGGCTGATGCTCCCTGCTGCAACCTGGACTACGGTGGCTCCTCAGACTCTTCTTGTGCCATTGGGTGCAGCCTGTCAGGGCTTCAAGCTTCACAAAGCTGCTCCACCAGATGACCTCCTTCTATACATGCAGGAGGAATGGGGGGGGGGGGGGCCCGCCCCACCACCCCCCCCCCCGGGCGGCCGGCGTCCGGCTACTTTTGGTTGGAGTCAGAACGTGCTCCAGCATCAGGTAATGGTGGGGGGGTGAGTCAGAAAGCTATTTTTAGTAATGGTTAGAACATGCTCTAAGGCAGGGGTCTCAAACTCAAATCGCCACAAGGACTGCATGAGGACTAGTATGTTAGCCCGAGGGCTGCACCACTGAAACCTCTTCATGCAACAATATTGCAAATATCAGTAATGATAGTGTCATTGCGGGTTGCAGGAAATAGCTTTAGGGGCCACATACGGCCCACAGGTCATGTGTTTGAGACCCCTAGTCTAAGGTCAGGTCAGGGAGGGGGAATGAGTCATCTGTGAAGGGAGGTGTGAGTGCTAAAGAGCAGATCAGAGTTTAAGGTGGTATACTGTGATGGGACATGACTTAGAACAGTGTGTACACAGAGATCCTCCATAAAGGAATCTGACAGGGGCTGCAGATCACGGATCCATTGTTGAAAACTACATATGTTACACTTATTTACTTCCTAAAGTATCCTAATTATAATCATTACTTTGTAACTAAGTTAACACTTGTATTGCTGCCTGCTAAAGATTAAACTGAGGCTTTTGGAAGAGCTTTTTCTGTTACTTTGCTCTTGCTATTCTTACCCATGAGTTCAGGTAATTTGGGTGCAAAAATCCCTAGCTATATTGGTCCCAGATTGGAAAGGACAATGGCAAATGAGGCAAGTCCTGAACCATAATGGTTGGGAGACAACCCACATCAGTACCAGTATTTTGCACAGCATAGTTCAATGGCATTATGTGTAATTGAATGAAGCTTGGCTTTATTGCAAATGGAAGTGCTATGGCCGACCCTTTTGCAGGAAAAATCCCCTGGATTGAGGCAAATCTGCCCCTTTATTTTTTAAGAGGCATTGAGAGATTGGATTTGGGTTAGAACCGGCCCAGGTTTTGTTTTTGTTTTTGTTTTTCTTTTAGCAGGCACCTGCTCGTCCAGCTTCAGGTTGTGCATGCATATTTAGGGCAGAAGCCCTGAGTGTGCTGTGACTACATGGCCCTGCCATGGATTACTGGCATTAGCCTATGGGTTCCCAAGCTCCATGGAGAAAAGGTGATGCTTGGCAGCAGTAATATTGTTGCAATGTTACTCCCATGGTTGACCGCACCGTGGATATTGTTTATTGGGCCACCTTGCATGACACATACAAGCAATAGCTTAAGTTTGGGCCCTGGAATGCTTCTGTGGAGCTTGGGTTGACCTTTAATAATTTGGAGTACTTTTGGCAGTAGCACCCTAAGGTCACACAGGTGCTGGCTAAGTAGGGCACATGAACCCAAGTAGACCACGAACCC
The DNA here is from genome assembly GCA_007922195.1 of Podocnemis expansa. Lineage (NCBI taxonomy): Eukaryota > Metazoa > Chordata > Testudines > Podocnemididae > Podocnemis > Podocnemis expansa. The sequence continues at coordinate 51,009,454 of ML681990.1, read as the reverse complement.
AAGTTAAAATGGTTATGTGACCAGAATTTTTTTCTCCGCATGGCTAAGGCTGAGTCCCAGCTGACTATTCCCCATTGGTGGGACACATTTTGAGGGTAATCTCCCAAGACCTTGACCTTTTTTTTTTTTTTTTTTTGCCTTGATGCTGCACCCAATTGTCATTGCTTTAATTGTGGTGGGGAGCAGCCTGGTGCTGGGGGTGGCCTTAAGATGCTACAGCTGATGCCTGGCTCAGTGAGTATAGTTATTAATGGAATACCATCAAGTTGTGTATGCCCCACCCTACCCCCCATTCAGTGCGGTTCTGTCAGGAAAACAAGGGATGGAGTGCTGGGGGTGACCTCTGGTTACCCCTGCACAAATTGATTAAGGACTACTTCTACTCTGGATTGAGCTAGTGCTAAATTGGCTTAAAGCCACTGCAGGTGCAGAGTAGGCCGGGAACTAGCTAATCTTAAAAGTCTTGTTTATAAGATAACAAGTTTTGTGCCTGGGAACACATCCACCCCAGAAGGGGACGGGTGTGTGTGTCAGTCATATGAGAATTGGGAGTGTCCACCCAGACAGCAGCTTCACCTAGGACCCTGATCCCTGCGGAATGCCCAGGTCTCTCCCCACGCCGGAGTAACGCCTGCTACAGGCCCTCAGGTACAGGGAATAGAGGGACAGGCGCTGCCCTGTAGCACAAGAGCCATGAGCATTTGATCCTTGTCTGCCTGCTTACTGGTTGTGGGTAATGTATATTCTGTAATGCTAAACTGCTGAATAGCTTATTGTATTAATGCAGTAAAGTAATATATCCATGCATTGTGTGTGGTTTTACTGAGTGTACCTGAGAAACTGCTGTGGGGAGGGTCCTTTGTATAACAGATGGCTTAGGCTGTTTTTCTTTAACTGTCCATGGGCTGAGCATCACCAACTCTTGTAATGCTCTCCATGTTTTCTCATGATATATTGGTGTTTTTCTCATAGATTCAGTTCCTGAACTCATTACATGACAATCTCAGGTTCACTTTCAAAAAGTTATTTTCTTTCCCTTGTGGTTCTGGAGAAACTTTGGAAAACACAACCTTTAGCTGCACACATGAGAGAGGGATAGATATGTCAGTGTTATTACTGGGTGATTGCTAAACAATGAGGACGAGGTGAAGGTCGATGATAATCTAGGCATGGCTGAATATCTAAGTGAATTATTTGCGTCTGTTTTTAATGAGGGTAATGATGAGCTTGGGTACAGTTGTAGAGTAGCTAATTGGAATGAGGACATAGAGATGGAAATTACCACATCCGAGGTATAAGCCAAGCTCAAATTGCTTAATTGGACTAAATCGGGAGGCCTGGATTATCTCCAACCAAAAATATTAAAGGAACTGGCACATGAAACTTCAGCCCATTAGCTCAGGAGTTGTACCATATGATTGGAAAATTGCTAATATACTTCCTATTATCAAAAAGAGACTAAAAGTGATCCAAGTATCTACAGGTCTGTTAGTTTTACCCTGATAGTATGAAAGAACTTAGAAAAAATTTCAGAAGAGAAAATCTTTAAAGATATCATGGTTAACAGTAACTGGGTTAAAATACAACATGGTTTTACAAAAGGTAGGTCATGCTGGACCATCCTGATCTCCTTTTTTGAGAAGATAACAGATTTTTCAGACAAGGGGAATGCAGTGGACCTAATTAACCTAGATTTTAGCAAGGCATTTGATACAGTTTCATGTAGGGAATTATTAGTTAAATTAGAAAAGAAGAAATATGAATATATGAAAACAGAAAAGTGGATAAGGAACTGATGAAAGGTTCAGCTACAGTGGGGTCATACTGAAAGATGAATGTCGAGCTAGAGGAAAATTACTAGTGGAGTGCCTCAGGGATTGGTCCTGGGACTGAGCTTATTTAACCATTTTACTACTGATCTTGACACAAAAAGTGCCAATGTCCTAATTAAGTTTGCAGATGACACCAAATTTGGAGGCATTGCCAATACAGAGAAGGATCTGGATACTAAACAAGATGATCTGGATGACCTCACAAAATGGAGTTTATGGGGGCTGGCCGAAGGGCAGGGGCTGAGCAGCAAGTTGTGCAGAGGGCTGGGCCAGGCCAAGCAGGCCCCGTTGGTGGGCCATGGCAGGCTAGGAGGCCTGCCAGAATGAACAGCAGTCCACGTGGTGCCAGGCCAGGCCAAGCAGTGGGCCACGCCAAGCCACAGGCCAGCCAAGGGGTGCTGGCTGAGTGTCAAGGCACCCTGGATGAGCAGAAGGCCAGGCCAGCCTGAGCTGGCTGAGTCACAGCATGGCCCCTGATCCAGTTGAGATGTGGGCCAACCAACGGGACCTGGCACCTCCACTCCTCCTAATCCCCAGCCCGTCCCTATTCCCCCCCCCCCTCGCCCCAGCGCTTATCTTTTCTGAAGGAGGGAGCGGAGCCAGCCAAAACTGCTAGTTTCCTGGATTTCCCACCTTGCTTCACCCTGAGCTACGTGCCAGTGCACATCATGGCAGGAAATTTAAAATAGGCTCACTGGCTCCAGACCAGAGGCCCTCGGTGTTTGGCACCCTAGTTCGCCTCTGCAGTAGGACTGGCCCTGTTCTGAGTTATTCCTGAAACTTATTTCTTGGGTTTCTGGCTAGTGAGACTTAATTGACCTGCTCAGGTTTTAACTGATCACAGTTGGGGTCAGGAGGGAACTTTTCCCCAGGGCAGATTGACCAAGCCTCTGGGGCTTTTTCACCTTCCTTTGTAGCATGGGGCAGGGCTCACTTGCTACTAGTGGAGTCTCTGTACCTTTAGGTCTTTAAATCATCACTTGAACGCTTTAATAACTAGTTACAGGAGCAGTCTGGTGAGGTTTTGTGGCCTGAATTGTGCAGCAGGTCAGACGAGACAGTCACACTGGTCCCTTCTGGCATTTGAGTCTCTCTCACTTGGGTCCCTTGGCTCGCGCTGTCCAACCACTGGCAGTCAGCTCCCCCGCCGCTGACGCCAATGAGCACACAAGGGGGGCGGGCGGGCGGACGAGGACCCACCCTCCACGGCAGAAATGAAGCAGGCCCCGCCCTTGTCCCGCTTCCAGCCCGTCCGGCCGGGGATGGAAACAGCCGCCTGGGGGGTGGAGGAGACGAGTCGGGCACCACAGCGGGAGGCCGCCGCGCGCTGGAACTTCTCGTTGCCCTGACAACAGAACACCTCCCACTTCCGGTTCCCCACCCCCCGCGCCAGAGGGGCCCTTCGTGTCAGGCGCGCCGCGGCCGCCTCGCGCCGGGGTCCTGAGAGCGGCGCGTCGGGGCCGCGGTGCATGCTGGGTCTTTCTCTCCGCGGCTCGGGCCGGCAGCGCACGCGGCGCCATGGGTGAGCGGGGCCGGGGCCGGGCGGGGGGCGGCTGTGAGGAGCCCGTGGGACGGCGGAACTGACCGTTTCTCTTGGCGCGCGATTGTGTTGCCCAGGGAAGTGCCGCGGGCTTCGTACGGCCAGAAAGCTCCGCAGCCACCGGCGGGATCAGAAGTGGCACGACAAGCAGTACAAGAAGGCCCACTTGGGCACGGCCCTGAAAGCCAACCCCTTCGGAGGCGCCTCCCACGCCAAGGGGATTGTTCTGGAAAAAGTGTAAGTTCAATTCAGGGGCTCTTGGAGCTTAGCTAGAGAAACAGCCCAGTTTCTGTAAGTGGTTTGCTTGTGCCCGCTCCACTAAGGGCTCAAGTTAATGCTGTTTAACCTCCCTGTAACTGTGCTTGATTCAGATGGTTGCTTGTCACACATGATACGTGGCTAGCAAGCATCATGTCTGCACCAGTGCTTTTTTGCCTGCGTTGCCTTCTGCATTATGTATGACCGTTACAGATTTTTTTAAATTAGGATCTGTTGCTGTTTTGATTTATGAACCAGGAGCACTGTACTTGGTTTCTGCAACGTAATTAGTTTTGTTGTAATTGAGAAGATCTTTTAAAAAGTTATCCATCTTCAGAGTCGAAGGCTTCTTAAATTTGAAGGAGTCCTGTGTCATTTTTGAAGATAACCACATTTTTTTTAATGCTTGAGCTTTTGTGGTTTTCTCCCATGAAAGCTCATGCATTAACTACATTTGGTAGTCTTTAAAAGTGCCACAAGACTCCTTGTTCATTTTGCTGAACTAAAGTAACATGGGTGCCCCTTTGGAACTTGTTAAATCTGAAGGTTTCATTTAAGGAATTGTGCTGCTCAAAAACAGAGGGCCTGGTTTTCAAACGTGCTGAGTCCTTTCTGTTCCCATGGAATTAAGTTGGATCTGTAAAATTTCCAAAGCAAAAATCCAATCCAGGATAAGAGTCCAATGAGTGGTTTCTCCTGTTTGGTTCTGGGCATTTTGTAAGTAAAGCCTGTTAATTTACTGATTTACAGGAGGATTTTTTTTTCTTTTTTTGGACCAATGGCTAGTTTATATTACATTGACAGCACTGGCCCTACATGCTTACCATATTTTATATAGAAACTAATGAATACTTGTCTTGATTTTTTTTTGTTTGTATCTGTATTGTATGCAGTTATCACCTCTCTCTGAGGTCCCTTTTCTGTTCCTAAGCAAAAATCAAAATATAAAAATATTATATTAGGGTTCCTGTCAGGATTTTTAAACCTGTGGGAGGCTAGACTATCTTAGCGGCTGCTCAGGCCTCAAGGGTGACATTGTACGGTTTCTGATTTGCAGTCTCATTAAGTTAGCATTTGTCCCCATGGAACACTTCCCTGTCCTCCACCCAGTATTTGCTCAAATATTTAGGAAGCCAAGGGACCGTTGGAGCATTATGCTTACTTGGACGAAAGTAATAGACAAGCATTGTTTCAGTAATTGTCCATTAAACGTTGGGTTTTATAGCTCTTGAAAAAAGAGATATTACTTACATTATCCATAGACTGTTATTCAGAGTAATCCTGTTTAATGTACTGTTTTTTGATGTTCTAATAGATATGTGCTAAAACGATCAAGCAGAATTTCACTGATGACTTCTCATGTGTTTTCATCTTAGTGGTGTAGAGGCTAAGCAGCCCAATTCTGCCATCAGGAAATGTGTCAGAGTCCAGCTGATCAAGAACGGCAAGAAAATAACAGCTTTTGTCCCCAATGATGGTTGCTTGAATTTCATTGAGGTGAATAATTTATCAGGAAATCAACTATAGATAGCTAAAAACCTCTCCCCAGTGTAATATACTGAACTGGGATGGGGCGGGGGGGTGGCAAGAGCATGGGCCATGCCCACTGCACTTTGACGAAGTGATGGGCACAAGCTGACTTGGAGGTGCTCTTTCACTTTCCATTTGCCACATTGAGCCTCAGGCTTTGCTGTTACAAAACAAAGGTGTGTCATACCTACTGTTTGTTGTTATTGAAATATTGAAGGAACTGAAGTTCCAAGGTGCTTTAATATATGACCACCACATTTCTCTCTGTGTTGGCCAGCCTTTCCTAAGAGCCTTCATGCTATTTGGTCAAATTTGGGATGCTTTTGATTTCTCACAGGAGCATTGTGTTTCAGATACTTGCATGAATCTAATATTGATTACTGTACAACTACAGCATTTCCTATTTTTAATTCTAGGAAAATGATGAAGTTCTGGTTGCAGGCTTTGGTCGGAAAGGTCATGCTGTTGGTGACATTCCTGGAGTTCGCTTCAAGGTTGTCAAAGTGGCCAATGTTTCCCTCTTAGCCTTGTACAAAGGCAAGAAGGAAAGACCACGATCATAAACTTCTGTTATGCTGTCAGAGACGTTAATAAAAGTTTTCATCTAAAGAAACATTTTATATTTTTTTGTGTACCATTCTTTGAGAATAGTGGTGTTCATTTGCTAAATGCATTGTTAGTAACATCCATGTCATTTAGTTTTTCAGCATCTGCTGTTCCTGTTTGGTGCTAATTTATTTTTCTTGTAATCAGAAATGCCTTTCAGTCAATGAGGATAAAGTGCTCAAGTCTTTTAATTCCATTGGTACTTCTCTGTACTACTGTAGAATTTGTCGTATCTGTTTTACTTAGGTGGAGGCATCTGAGCTATTTGTAAAGATACCTCAGAACCAGATTTTTAGTATACAGGTACTATTGGATCTGTGTAGGTTTGAGATAAGCGTAATTGGAAAACTAACTTTTTCCCTGTGGAAAATTTCAGCAAAACTAAATTCAGGACACACCCACACACCCCCATTCTGAAATGGTGCCTCAAGAAGTCTGTAGTTCGGGTGCTTCATGCTCCCATTTCCTTGTGATGGGCTCCCAATTCGCTCACTTCTCCATGATGCATTATAGATTCCTCTTTGGATGTGGGGAGAAGGTAAATTTTGAAATCAGCTGGGGAGCCTAGCCACAGAACAGGAAGCATGAGCCACCATAGTAGCACTTCAGAGTCAAAATATTTTGGATTTTGCACTGGTTTCCATGGAAAGAGACAGTACTAAGGAAAAATTTTGCCAAGAAAAAGCAGTCCATTAAACATTTTCTGATGAAAAAAATTTCAACCAGGCCCAGTTAAAGCACAGCTAAGAATAGTTTATTGCAATTTAAAATTTCCTTCTAACTACTGAATAAACATATTTAGCAGTTTGTTGAGGTGAATTTGGGAATGCTTAATGGAATTATGTCAGTTTCCAAAGGGATAGCCGTGTTAGTCTAGTTCAGTAAAAAAACAACAAGCAGTTGTGTGGCACTTTAAGACTAACAGATTTATTTTTAAAGTGCCACACAACTGCTTGTTGTTTTTTTAATGGAATTAGCCTATTAGCTAGTGGTGCTGGAGACATGTAAGCAGAGGTAGCAGGGAAGAACCCCATACACACCATCCAAATTTGTAAGCCTCCATGGAGTTCAGCTCAGTGATTGGGGTAGTACATGTTCTCTCATTGTAGAAGTGAGCCAGTGGATCTTCTTAACAGTAACACTCTGCTGTCCAAGTGCTGTCATGCACTGAACCCTTGCAGGTTGGCTTTTATGAATCCTTCCCAACCCCACTGTGGTTTCACTGAACAAAGTCTCTGCTACTATAAAATACACTAGACGGATACGGTTGAAGGTTTTACACTTGCATTCAGAATACTGGGCTGTGATCATGTCACTTATTGATTCATTGTCTGGCAGAAACTGTCCAGCTGGATGTGCATCAGTGTACTGTGGGAGAATGTTTTCTGCTGTGTTTCAAGAGGAGAGTCAAGACTCTTCATGAGTAAAAAGTGTAGTTTCTCTGAGGAAGCAAGGTCCAGTAATAGGAGATGAAACAAACAAGGAAACTTGTGGCAGTTATAAAGACTAACAAATATATTTATTGCATGAGCTTTTGTGGGGGAAAATTCCACTTCATCAGATGTTTGTTTTGCTGAACTAGACTAAGATGGCTACCCCTTTGGAACTAACAGGAGACAAGTTTGGGAATTGGGTTTTAGTCTCAGATTTACCACTAGTTATTATGACCTTGAGAGAGTCATTTGTCCTACTACTGCCTCAGTGTCTCTGTCTTTTAATAATGAGGGTAATGATACCCTTGTTTGTAAAATGCTTTAAGATCTACAAATATTACCATAAAAAGGTCTACTACCTTGGTGTAGCATAATTATTTTCTAATACTGAAGGGGGAAAAAATGCAGCCTTTAAGGCGATCAAAAGGTATTTCTTGGTCATGAAAGGACTGTTTGCATAGTCTCTACTGATACTGTATTTTCACTAATGTATGTTTGAAGGTTGAAAGCAGATTCTGTATTTGAAGTAAGGGTTGAAATACTATTAACTCAAAAAAACTGGGGGCACTTCAAAATCTGAAAGAGGAAACAAAGAACTTGGTTTGTTTAGGCTAACACAGTGAGGGCGGGGGACGTGATTGCTCTCTACATCAGGGAGAGAAACATTGTGGGAGAGGAGTTAAAGTGCCAGTGTTGACATAATAAAAAAAACTTAGACCTCTTGCTCATGTTCATCACACATTAGCTGTATGCATGCTACATGCACCACTGCCAGAGTTTTTTTCCCTCAGTGGTAGCCATCAGACTAACTCTGATAGCCATTGGTGTGGTGTGCATCTGTGCTATGCTAGAAGAAGGGGCAACGGTAGCTACATACGCAGTTCCTTCTTGCTGTTCAACAAGACTAAGAGGGTGAGTCTGAGCCCTAGTCTATGCTTACCTGGATTTTTGGCAGCAGTCAATGGCCAATATGCGAGGCCATAAAATACCTTGCATATCTCCTGGTGACTCTTAAGCTGCCAGGACACACTCAGGAAAGCCAACCACAAATGTTTTGTGGTTGGCTTTCAGCTGTATCTAGGGCAAGACTTCTGGAGCTGACTTTTGGAGCACAGCAGTGAGGGATTGGATGGAGTTTATCATGTGCATTAGTATATCATCCTACTTCTAAATATAGAACTAAAATATTTAACATTTCTTTTCTGCACCATTCTTAATTTTACCATCTATTCTTGTAATGGGCCTGTTTCATCACTGACGGTACAGTCAGAGCAGATCTGAAAATGTTGGCCTTAACTTACAGATTCTATTGTAAACAACTGCTGGTGATGGGATTCAGACCTGTGTGAGGCATTAGTAATTTAGCTCATCAGGAATCTCATGTTATGGTCCCACTATTGGTTTATGGACTAAGCTGGGTTTTCTAAATTCTTCAATCAATCAATCAAATCATAGGGCTGGAAGGGACCTCGTGAGATCATCAAGTCCAACCCCCTGGGAATTGAACCCAGGACCTTCTGTATGTTAAGCAGAGGTGCTAGCCACTACACTTAACTATTTTGGTTTAGAAAGAACACTAAGAATCAGTGCAGTTTGCAGAAATGCTGAGGGAAATGATTCAGCACCAGCAAGCAAGAAGGATATCAAGGGAAAACACTAATTATAATTTGTCATATGTTAAAGGCAATTCTCTAGAGGAAGACGTATGAAGTGGTTAAAAAGTTCATGCAGATAGGTGCAGCTGATATAATGTATTGAAGGGAGTTGTTATGAGCTGATCTTGCCACTAGGTGCTGCTATTGGTATAATGAGAATATTTTTAAAGGGGGAGAGGGCTGAAAAACTAGAAAGCTGTTTAAATGCATTTCAGTGAAAAAAATCTTTAGATTGTTGAATCTAACTATTAATTGAATGAGGTCAAAGTTTTGAAAGGCTAAGTTGGGCCCTGATGTTAGAAAGATATGCTCCCTAAATGGAAGACTCACCATCTCAATTCAACATGCTAAAGTCATACATACACCAAAAAAGGGGAGCACAGTGAGGTGAACTTGAGTGGCAACAAGGAATGTGTTTATCTAGCAGGTTTGAATTATATCAGGTATTTTTTAACTCTTTGCAAGCAATGCAGCAAGAGGGAATTTGGAAGAAGGACTTCACTGAGGGGAGGGAGATGGATTTGGCACAGGTAGTGTGGAAGAAGGCCATGAAGGTGGAAATGGAAGAAAGGCACAAAGCAGCACCAAGGTTAGTACTTTGTTTCAAGTTGAATTTTAGTTTGTTTAATGAACACATTTTATTATACAGGCTAAACTGACATGTCAGGATTTATCCAGAAAACGTGTCTGTACATTCTTTCAGCTTGGAGAAGCCCATACTTGTGTTGTTTGGAACAATGGATGCTGCAGAAAGTAAGTCAAAGCAACTCAGCTATTTGATCTTTCTGAAAAAAAGTTTTACGTTTCCTAAAATCTTACCACCACATGTCATAAAAGCTAAATCCCCAAAGCAGGAGTTAATACAAATGCAGCAAAAAAGAGCCAGGGGGAAGGGACAGGGGGAGAATGCATTCCATTGTGCTGTGTGATTCTTTCATCTACACTAGTCAATGTTACTGCTTCATAAAACATGGCATATATGAATATTAAAGCAGATGGTTGACCATAGTAGGCAAGTAACAGCTAACTAAAGGATGTGAGAAAATGAACCTTATGATGCTTGGAGAACAGAATCTCCAGCATCTGGCTCGGTCTTCACTTGGCCAAATAAGGCTTGGCTATGGTCTACTAGTAACAGTTCAGGATTTGATTTTGGATCAGGTGCAAAGAGAAAAAGGATGAGCTCATTTCTACAGTTTGTCAAATCTGTTCTCACACATGCTCAGCAGCATGCTACTCTGCTTTGGGCTCTAGATGGCTCTGGAGGTGGAGGCAGCATCAAATATGGAGCTTAGCCAGCTGTAGCAATAGCCAGTAACAAGCTTTCTCCTTTGCATTTCAAAGTGCTGTATGTTAAATGAGGCATGCTGAAGTTGAAGGTGGTGGGAGGCTGATTTGGTCAGCTTCCATCAATGTAACCCAGGGATGCAGGTGGTGAAATTTGTCCACAAGGGACTGTGCAGCTGAGGGATATAGCCACAGGCTCAGGGAGATCTGGCATAAGAGCAGGTGGCTCTCCGCCCATCTGAGGAACACCATGGCTAGCAGGGAGTGATGTAGAACAAAGCAGCCCAGCTGGCTCTTCCCCCACTCAGGGCCATAAACTTCTGGGGCTGGGTCCTGCACAGGCATCAACCATCCCAGCCCTGGCTTAAGCCAAGGGTTGTGTGGATTGTCTGTCTGCACTGGCCAGCCTGATCCTTCAGCTCCCTGCACTCAAATCCCTTCTCTACACCCAGCTATCTCCCCCTACAGTCTTGCCCTCTGGCATTCAAATAAATGTAATATGCAATATACATAAATTTGCTGTAATATCAGAACCTTGGTCATTGCTCATCCACCATAAATTGGGGCCTACCCAAATTGCCTCTCATAAATATATCAATGGCATAGACTCAGCTCTGCTAATAAGCCAGAAGCTGGGCAGCAATGACTAAGTAAGGAGGATGTGGGCAAATGAGGCTTTGAATTAACGTATACGCCTAGCTAGTCCCTGCTGGAGACTGCCTGAACCACAAAGCAGCACACTGCTTGCTCTCCCCAGACAGGACTCTCACAGGGTGAACTGAGTACAGGATGTTGCTCTAGCAAAGCTACAACACAACAAAAATCCTCAGATGCTTCAGAAGCAGACTTGAGAACAGCGAAAGGTGTTCAATAAGGTCTTCTACAGGGGTGGTCTTAAGGATTTTGGGGCCCCAGGCAAAAGTCAAAGATGGGACCTCCACCCCAATGCCACATAGAGAGGCCCATCCATGACTTTTGCCCCCTGCCTTGCCAGGGTCACCTGCCAGATCCCTGGCCACTCCCCTGCTGGGGCTACCATCAGGTCACTGCCTCCACTCTGGCCCCCTCTCAACTAGCCCACTGGCCATGCAACCCCTAGCCAAGGCTGCCACCAGGCTCCCAGCACCCCCACTGGGGCTGCCATCTGGTCCCCCGCATCCCAACCAGGTCTCTATCCCCCTGCTACACCTGTCACTGGGTCCCTGCTGCCCCCTGCTGGGACTGCCTCTGCTCCCCCAGCCCCCCACTGGGTCTCCAGCCCCGCACTGGGACAGCTACTAGCCCCCCTGCATCCCTGCTGCCCACCCCCCCAGGGCTGCTGCTGGGCCTCCCAGGTCCACTGGCTCCTGCCAAGGCAGCACAGGGCCCCTCTCCCCACCAGGCCCAGGGCAGCTGCCCATACTGTCCATCTGCTAAGGCCACCTATGGTCTACATACATCATCCTTTTATCAAACAACAGGAAATGGTTCTCTAGCCTTCAGTTAAAAATCATCTCTAGTAAGCCAGTTTTATCAGTCCCTCAAGTGCCTAAGTGAAAGTTTCCCTGTAGTTTTTAAAAAAGAGCACTTGGTAACAGCCTACTGAAAAACAGGGCTTTATGGTGATAAGCCCAGTGCCGTCTTATTTCTAGTAACTTTCCCAGTGCAGGGCTGCCCTCTTATATAATACTTTCCCAGAATGCCCACCCATCTTTGAAGCATCTGACAAAGTGGGATTTTCTCCCATGAAAGCTCATGCAAAAAATAAATCTGTTAGTCTTAAAGTGCCACACAACTCCTTATTCTTTTAAATTGATCAGTTAAGCAGCTCCAGTTTTGAAGATGAACTTCTAGCCATATCTTTCTCTTCCAGTCCATAAGCACTCATTGTGCCTTCCCTTTCTTATTGCTAAAGGGAGTGACAGAATCACAAAAACATTTTTAGAAACTCTTTTACAAGATACATAAGACATTACTGTAAGCTAGAGTTTTTAGATGATAGAATTATAGGGGAGTTAATAGGAACTTCACAGTTCAGGTTGTGTTACAGTGGAATAGGAATTACTGATTTGGGGGGTGAGGGTGTGGCTGAAATCCTGTGTTATCTACCTTGAAATGCAGAAGTCTAATATAACTCATTGACTCATAGGATTGGCCAGGCATCCCAACTTCATTCCTGGAAAAAAGAAAAATCTTTGAAATCAGTTACACATGACTACATTCATCTTTAATGTTGCCAGCGTAAACTGAAATTGGTGTAATTGCTACTAATGAAGGTGAGACAGACCTAAAGAATACTTCTTTCACTCTAACCAAAGCAAAACCAAACTTTTTACTGGAACAGACTGACGGTTAGTTCCAACCTGTTTAAGTCAGGATGCCAGTAAGGAGCTTATATAGATAAAACAGTATACCTGCCTCCCAGAGGAAACCAAAGGAAAACTGCAATTAAGCACATGGAGCTTGTTACATTTACTGATTGAGACAAAGAAAAAATTAGGTCTGTAAAGGAATGTTGACTGAACAGAAGGGTGGTAAAGATTTGTTGTGCTCACTTCTTACCAGCATAAGTTGAGACTTGTGATGTGGACTTGTATGAGTAACTGCATTAATAGATAATACATGCTAAATTTCCTTGGTCTATAATTACATATCATGAGCTAATTAATCTAATACTGTCACATGGGCAGATGGACTGTATTCAGAGTAATGCAGCAGGATCGTGTTTTGTGTATGATCTTAAAGCAATAGGGCAGAAGTGCTATGACCAGGACCGGATTAACACAGCAACTGAGCCTGGGGCCTTGGGCTCCAGCTCCTAAAGCCTCTGCGTTGATCTGCCCCCACTCTCCATCGCTTTACTCAGCCCAGTCCAGCACAGTGGGACTTTGGGGTACCGGGAAGCCCCTGCCAGTGCTGGAGGGGAGGCAGGGCTAGAGTCCAGGCTCCATGGTGCTCCCTCCTCATCCCTGGGCTGGTCTGCTCCCTGGGCCAGGGTGGGCTAGCATGTGTCCACTGTGCTCCAGGGGCAGGGCTAGCTGATGTGCAGTGTGGTCTCCAGGATGGTCTTCAGGGCCCATGGCCCTAGAAGACCACACCATGTGTCAGCTGGCTCCGCCTCTGGGTCAAACCAGCCAGATCGGGGCCATGGTAAAAGTGCCAAGGACAGTGGCCTCTGGCGCCAGTCCTCCCCACTCCCTGTCCCCAGCACTGGCCCACCTGCAGGCTGTTATGGAGGAGGGCTGGGGCCCCAGGCTGGTGTGGGGATGCAGTGGTGGACAACAGATCAGAGCCCCTTAATCCAACCCCAGCCATGACCAGAAGGGCTATTATTAACAAGTCTGCCTTGACTGGAAAACAGGGCATATTAGTCTCCTAGGAATGTCTAAGAAACTACACAAATACCCTTTACTCCAAACCATTTTGTCACTACTATTTTCTGACAGGCAGCCAAAAACTAGTACAACAAATAAGACTTGAAGGTGAACAAGAGTATCTGTTGGTTCTTTATCAAGAAGCCCTCCACATTAAGCCACAAAGTGTATTTTAAAATGAGCATTCCAGCTATATAGACTAAATCCCATTCTGTATAATATTTTACTGGCTTTGAGCCTTAAAAAAATGAATTTCTTGGGGGCCAGGACTTGTTCATTCTGTACATTTGACCCACAGGTTAATGCTGGGTAATTTGTGATGCTTCAGAAAAATAACCATGAGCCATATCCTCCCATGTGGCATTCAACGAACCTGACAAATGTGTGTGCATACTTGTGCATCACGTATCTAAAACTGTATAATCTTTTGTGCTGCCTCTGCCAGATCCTGAGGACAGTGGGAGTTAATTCAATCCTCAGTGCAATAAGAGCAGCCTTAGGCCTTCTTTAGTTTGCACTGAGACTAGCAGCCCCCACAAAGCCATTCCAGAGTGCCCAGGACTGCCAAAGCACAATGTACTCTGGTTACACCTCATCTCAGCTGCTGTACTGGGGTGAAAGCAGAAGTTAGAGCAAAGCTAGCTACACTGATGAGCTGGGAATCTTCAGCTGTTTGTTTGAGCCCATTTGTTTCACTGGGGAAGCACAAAGGTCATGAAGCAGGGCTGAGCACCTAGGCCACTATATATAGATTTAAAATTGTATTGTCTTCTTGTCATTTGTTTCTCTGTATGTATAAAGAGAAACAGCTCCTCTTTAAATGTAGGAAACAAGATACAGATATTATTTACAATTAGACATACATGACCAAATGTTTTTGAAAGAGGAAATCTGACTGCCATTGCAAGAAGTGAACAAAAGGCTACATTTTAAAGTAATGCATGGAACAAAGATATCAGAATCAGTGGCATTGCTGTTGCGCACACAGGGCACAGCCTTAAGTCCCAGTGTGAGTGCCCCAATTCCAGCCAGGAACTCAGGGCCAGGCTGCCAGCCATCGGCAGCAGAATCTGGCCTTGACCCCAGCCAGGCCACCAGTGGCAGCAGGAGCCTGATCCGGGCCCTGGCCAGCACAGCTGTGGGCACCCTTTTTTTCAGGACAGCGACACCCCTGATTAGAATCCAGTGTAAACGGATAAATGTGTGCTAGTATCATTTACTACTAATTCCAAATGGCCTGGCAAAGGAATTTAACTTTAGCATTTTAAGCCTTGTACTTGATATGAAATTAAGTTAAAAATATGAAAGACAATCAAAACTTCTGAACATAGATTTTTAAATCCCCTAAACTTTACATTTGCAGTTTTGATCCAAAATTATATTTGGCTCCAACATGTACTTGTCATCTTCACTGAACACCTAAAACAAAAATTTGTAATTTTTATCTGCTGAGCAACTGTACACAATAAAAAAAATGCAGAACACTCAGAACAAAATGTGAAAGCTGACTGTCATACTGAAGTTATTTCTGTTTAGCTGTGTACATGTGTGCGCACATGTGCTGATCTAAGAGCCCTATCATGCAAACCCTACTCGTGCAAATCTCCATTGATACTAATGGGGGTTTTGCTTGAGTACGACTGCAGGATCAGGCCTTTACTCATGAATTAACTACTAGTTCAGCCAGAATTGCTAATTTACTACACTAGTCCCATCTCTAGGCGACAAAACTCTTAGAAGTAGCGAAGAAGGAAGAAGCCACCTGTTTACATGATTGTACTGAGGCACACTGAACTCAAGATTTGTCTACTTTTAACTAATAATAGGCTATTAGTATTATTCATCTACAATTCTGACCCATTTATTCACTTGAACAACACATACACAGTTATGTTCTTCAAAAGACCCTGAGGAGTCTGACCATCAGTTTTGGCAATTAAGTGTCCCTACCCATGCCATGTTACATACTAACCCTAAAATGGCATCAAGCCCATATTCCCATCCCTGTGGATATCCATAGAGACTGACTGCATACCTCTCTAGATACCCTTCAGTAGAATCAAATCGACTGTTTCAATCCCATCAGGAAAATTTGTTTTTTATATGTGTTCATATATAGTCTCAGTAAAGACAATGCCCAAGGCAAAAAAAGAGGGAGACTCTAAAGTAGGAAATGAGCAAGTGATCCCAAGGAGTTGGCACTTTCACGTGAAACGTAGCTTGCGTCCAGTGGATCTTGAGAGTTGGACTCGTCACTAATTGCAGCCACCTCTTTCATAAGCTGTCATCAGCCATGTTGTTGCCAGGAGGTAGAGGCCAGAATGGCAAGCCTTACTGAGCTGTGCTGAGTATGAGGGAACTGGATAGCTTGTGTCTGAACTCAAGTGCAGACAAAGCTGCACTAGCCTTTACAGTTCACTAACACTGTGCTTCAACTTGGAGCCCTGAAGTGGAGACACCAAACAAGAACAAGAAATAGTGGAGGAGGCAAATTAAAAATCACTGTTGTGTAAGTACATTAGATTATACCATTAAAGAACCACTGGAGGAATTAAGCCAAGTAGCTTGGATGTTGCTGAGTGCTGCTGATACAGTATTCCCAATACACAAAGTCAGCTCTGTGACTTTCAGTGGAGATCCCTCCTGGCTATTAGGAAGGGTGTTGACAGGACCTCTGCTTACCTCTACAGAGCAACACA
This sequence comes from Podocnemis expansa, assembly GCA_007922195.1. Lineage (NCBI taxonomy): Eukaryota > Metazoa > Chordata > Testudines > Podocnemididae > Podocnemis > Podocnemis expansa. The sequence goes on along the minus strand of ML681990.1, from coordinate 50,993,261 downwards.
AAATGACACTGATAGTGTGTGTGAGTAAACTGCCAGGCAGAAAATCCTAGGCACTCCTGAATCAAAGGTTCAGCAGCAAAAGCTTACAAACTAGAACCTAATTCTATACGAGACAAAAAATATGCCATTCTGCTCTTACCTTTTGATTTAATCAGCTTCTGTATTCTGCTCAGACACTAGTTTTGCATAACTCAGAGGCAAATTTAGACCAACAACTGGACCCACAATACTCAGCCATGATGTAATGTAGTTTATATTCCTATGAAAGAAAGACAACATGCATGTATTACAACAATCTTTATGGAAATTCAGATTTAGGCCTGAAAGTCCTTTTATAGCTGGATATCTTTATTTAAAATTAAGTTACTCACATATTTTCTACATTTTGACTCTACCGTAACTTACAGGATTTAAGTGAAACAAACAAGGAGTCCTGTGGCATTTAAAGCCTAACAAATATATTTATTGCATGAGCTTTCGTGGGAGAAAATCCCACTTTGTCTGACGCTTTGAAGATGGGAGAACTTAAGTGAAAACACAGTTTTAGTACACACAGATGGTGGGATGACAATTTCTTGATTGTCATTCTGACCTTGAAAGTGTACAAAATTGGTTTACTTTGCATATGTTAAAGATCTTACTATAGCCTCACAAACTGCACTGATGTTCCTCACCTGTTTTCTCTTTGTGAATTGGCCAATATAGGAGCCATTAATTCATTAGTCCGGCAGGGATGAAGGACAAAGAATGGTTGACCAAGTAATGGGTGCTCCTGAAAGAATTGGTCAGTTGGTTTTATTATTAAAATGGTTTTAGGAAAAGACACCACATATTATTTTAAAAAAGAAAAATGAGGGGCACGTTCCTCAGTGGAATTCAGCAGCTCACTTCAGTGAAGTTACACACAACATAATTTGACCCCTGAAGACATTTAACCAATCAGTATTGAAGTATAGTTTCTTGTTCTGAAAGAGAAATAAGTATAGGTTACGCTATCATTTTAACCATGATATAAAGGTTTTTAAAAGCAGCCTAGATTACTTTTAGCAGCAGCTAGGAAGTTAACAGTTGAAAGCAAGTGGGCAAAGGTGCCATGTAAAAGTGTGTTCTGACACAATGTAATGCATATGCTGGCTAAGAAGCCTCCACTGAACAGCTCCTTGACAATCTCAGCACAGGTTTATACTACAGACTTACATTGATTATAACTGTGTTGCCTAGCCTCAGTAATCCATACCCCCTGAGCAAGGTAGAAATACAAACCACACACTCAATGTAGACAACACTATGTTGTTGGGAGAGGTTCTCTCATTGACATAGCTACCGCCTCCCAAAGAGGTGGATTAACTACGCTGACAGGAGATGTTCTCCTGTTGGTGTACTATTATCTTCACTAAAGTGCTAGAGGAGCACAGCACAGCAGCGCTAGGTGTGTGTAGACCAATGGTTCCCAACCTTTTCTCTGCAGGGGCACACCTTGATACCTTCAAATTTTTCGAGGCACATCACAATTAAAAAACTCATGAATATTCAAATTAAATTACTTATGAATATTCATGAACCATGGCACAGTGTTTCGGACATGCTCCTGTGTGGGGTAGTAGGGGCAGCAGAGCAGGGGTGGCAAAACATGAGAGGTGAGTTGTGTGCAGTGGCAGGAGTGAGTGTGGGGAGCAGAGCAGGGCAGGGGTGGCAAAAGAGGACAAGGGCAGCCATGTGGGGAACAGCACAAGGGTGGCGAGAGGAGAGAAGAAGGGAGAACAAGAGTGGCTTTGTGGGGGGACAGCGGGGAACTGGGGAGTGGGAAGGTAGGGCAGGGAGCATGGCGCAGCACCCACTTCCTTCTCCACAGTGGCTCCCTGCCACCCAGGGCAAATCCTCATCCCATTGCTGCTCCCTCCCACCCCAGTGGGTCCCATCCTCCCCTCCCCCAGCCCCCTGCTGCCTGTGATGGACCCTCCTATCACTGCAGGGGGCTTCCCCCCCCCACAGCCACCCCAACCCCTAGGTACACACACCCCCAACCGAACAGCCACTCCACAACCCCAGCTACACACCCTCTGCTACACAGCCACTCCCACCTACCCCACACAACCCCCAGCAGCCTCCTGCCCCAAGCCCTTACCTGGGCTGTTTGCAGGCTGCCTGACAAGCTGCTCTGCCCTGCAGGGGGAGATTCACACACTCCCAGCCTCATGCCCCTCTCTGCTGGCTGAGCCTAGGGTGGAGCCACCGGAACGCTGCGTTCAGGCTGCTCCTGCTATTTTTAGGGGGACCCCTGGAACTCCACATTCTGGTGCCTTCCTCTATTTTTGGGAGGCCAGAAGGCTGCCTGCCTAAAAATAGGGGGCCCCAGAACTGTGTTCCGGTGCCTTCCCTCTTACTTTAACCCCTGCCTTTCCTTTCCTAACACTGCACAGCCCACATGGCTGGGCTGAGCAGGGAGGGAACTTCAACTCCAGCTCTCAGGGATGCTTGCAGCACAGTTTGGGTGTTGCCACGGCACACCAGTGTGCCCCGGCCCACTGGTTGGGAACCACGGGTGTAGATGACACCTTTGACTCAGATACTTGACTCTCCAAAGTTGGAGGGCAAAGATGGTTTTATCTGGGGACGAGACAGGAGGTTTCAGGGCCATTCTAACTTCCTTCAACTGGTTCTGTGTGCTAGTCCTCATGAACAGATGAAAGGCCTTGTTCCAGTCCATACAGACAGAGAACTATAGTTTTCCTCACAACACAGTGTATATTAGCAAACACACACATTTAGAGATAGTTAAGGCTACAGCAGGCCACATCCCACCCACCCCAAATATTACAAGCTCAAAGAAAGAAGTTAAGGGGAAAGATTTGTGCATTCCTTTCATGTTCATCTCCAACATGCATCCCGACCCACTGCAACTTGTACTTTAATGCAGAGCTTTAACAATGACCTCATGTGCAATTATATCAACAGATTAGCACCTCTAACTCTCACACTGGGCAAATTATTTTGCTTTAACACTGCTGAGGTTACTGTTAAGGTACCACTGCACCAAAATAAACAGAATCCTACTTCATTTTCACAATAAATAAGGCACATAAGCATCTAGTATGTCACAGTAAGGAGCAATCTGGTTCCACAACAGTAACATATCAAAATAGGAGTGCCACAACGTGCCGTTTTTTACACTACCTATGCTTAGTTTTAGATGCTATTGAGTCAGATCCTCAGTTGTGTCCAACAAACTCATACTGCAGGTCAGTTTGATGACGAATAAGGGTTGTGAGCACGTATATAAAGGTAGCATAAAGGTTAACTTTGCACTCACCCAGTTAAAATTTGTTCTGGGCAGGCCCCGAAACTATAGCTGGGAATTGATGTGACAGAGGCATGTTGGCCCTTTACCTGTAAATGAACTTGATAGCACAACACTGGGTTTGCATTACTTGGGGATGCCCCTATTCCAAGGGGACGCTCCTATGACTGGATATGCCAGCTCTAGAGCCAGATTTCACAGCAGTTTGGCTGCATTTTTTTGAGATGTCTAAGTCTTTTGGCTACACTTACCAGCAAAATGCTCACAAATCTCATCTCTCTGCAGAGTAATGACAAACTCACATTTCCTCCATTCCCCAGCCTATACTAGGGACAAATCCTGGTCCCACTAAATCAGGGGATGTTCTTTCATTGACTTTATTGAGATCAGGATTTTCCCCACAACAAATATTTAAAATATGAATATGATAGCGGGAGGGGGGCCCTCTTATAGTGGCAGGATGCTTTATTTATAAATATGGGGACAGACAGCATTTTCTTTAACATAACATTCAGAGGCCAAAAGCATTTTCAGACCTCTTTGTTTTACATCTTCAGTGCAGTTAATTCATGCAAGACTGCTACCATCTGCTGTCGATAACAGTGAACTGATGCCGTTCTGCACTGAGAAACAAGTGCCTGTGTGAATTAAATATCTGCCATTAAGCTGCTAGTCTAAATCAGTCTAATGTCTCTAAAAGACCTAAAGTTCAGTGCAGTGGTATTCCATGGAGGTATTTAAAAAAAACACACTTTTATGTACTCTTAATACCCCTTCCCTCCCCCCAAAATGTGCACAGTAAACAAGCAGATAGTTCCAGCACTCTTAAATATCATGTGCAAAGAGATGATCACTCCCCATATTAACAAAGGTGATTCATCTAGTTCTTGACTTTGCTTACTCTCTGTAAAGGATACAGTTTCATGAGCTGAGTATTCACATTTTCTTCTCAGTGTCTTCCAGTCCCATATTGGGCCTGCTTCTGCCCTGAGTTGGGCAAAAAACCCTTAGGCCAGTGGTCTCAAACTCAAATCACCGTGAGGGCCACATGAGGACTAGTATGTTATCCCAAGGGCCGCACCACTGAAACCTTTTCATACAACAATATTGCAAATATAGGTAAAGATACTGTCATTGCGGGCCACAGGAAACAGATTTAGGGCCCACAGGCCACATCTGAGACCCCTGCCTTAGACTGAGTAAGGAATGTAAGCTTGAGGATACTGTTTCATGTCACATATTATCTCATTATTCCAAATCTTTTCTCTTCAAGGACCTCCTTATTTTGCAACTTGATGATGCCTGGAGTGTGAAACATTCTCAGATACCTATAAATTAGATGTACACATGGAAGAGCAGAGTGCACCTATACCATGTAGGAGAACCATCCTTCCTACCCCTCATAAGACTGCAGCTGGGATTTTTTTTTTCTTTTTGTTTTTTTCTCCCCAGGAGTACTACTGTCCTTAGTCCCTCCAGCTTTCATATCTGATTCTGGCTCATGCGTGTCTAATAAATGTCATCCTTCTATTTCCTGGAATGGAGCATTTTCCTCAGTCACAGCAGCCATGACAGGAAAAAAAAAAAACAAAAAACAAACCCCCCCCCCCACAAGATTTCTGCAACCCCTGACAGCAGTGAGAGAAGCAGCAAAGTTTAATCTATTTACTCTACCCTACCTCCCACCTATTTTAGGGGACCATCTCCATGTCAATAATGCCACAACCTGCCTCTGCTCCTTCTTCATGTGGAAGCAGTGCCATGAGCTTGCTAGGATTCTTGAAAGTTTCATTGCTTATGCACAGGATTCTGAAGAGCAGCAGAGAAGCTGACCAGTTTTGTTAATTTCATGCTTCTGCTGTTTGGTAAAGCTATGAGCAGATGCACACTGAAAAAAAAGCCAGCCTTGCTGTGGTCCATATTTAGAAGGTTGTCCAATCACTGTGAATTTTGTGTTCAACACTAATCCAGGAAATTGGAGTGCATTACAGCTGTTTACTTTAAAGACCTCCTTTACCAACAAGAGTAGGTGGAAATCCTGTCAGGCAAACATCTGTGTCTAAAGTGGGAAATTCAAATGTATTCACTAATGTGCAAGGATATACTCAGCCCTAAATAAGAAACATCAAATAACATGAATACTGTGCTGCCTGGAATGGTTCAAAATCTGAAGGTCAAGGATATATGCCATATTGAGTGTACTCCATGTTTTGATGTTAAAACCACAAAAGCCCAGGAAAACACATCATTAGCCAAGGTCCACTAGGCACTGTACCACAAAAGCCTCCAGAAAGCTAAGGGGGAAGGCTGCTGAGGGATCAGGGGGAGAAAGTGAAGTAGCTTGTTAGAGCTGAGAAGTTGAGCTAAATCCTGAATTCCGAGCCATGTATACAATCATGTCCCTATTCTTGTGTGAACCATCTGTTATGCTTAATGTAAATTCAGGGTTAAATCACTGAATCTGCACTTCTCTGAGAAGGAAGTGATGGACAGTTGCCAATAAATATGTAAGCATTATCGCAGAAATGAATGGCTTATGGAATTGATAATAGGACATAGAGTCTTTTATTGCCAGGTCACCAATTCAAATCTGGCCTGTGCTGGTTGGAGCCGAAAGCCATTACAGTATGCTGGCCTCCAGAAAATTGTCAGGTTTTACATACTCAAAACTGGCATTAATTGACTGTTGATAGGTGTAGTAGAGGAGCCCATAATTGCACCAACCATGAAGAATGGATTAACCTTTTGCCCATAGTGGTCCCTCCAGGTCATGACTGAAGCACACTGGTAGGTCATGATAGGAATCTTGCACTTCTGTTTTCTGGAGTGCACACATGCAGTCAATTAAGAGAGCTTCGGTTTCTAGCATGATTAATCCAGAATCCTTCAGAAGCATTACAAAAACATTCTGAGTGAGAATGAACAAAAATCTGTGTTGTATGCACTTCATACACATTTATCTGCTGCACCTATGTGATAGACCAGAGATATGCTATATACAGTGAAGTGTATGCTGTACTATATCCTAGGGAAACAATCTTGCTTACAGCTCTGGCCAGCTGAAGTATCAGCCACAAAAACAGTCATAGCAGGATTTTCAAGCAACATCTAATTTAAATGGGGGATGAGGAGGGAATTATTTATTTTTAGCTAGAAATTAATCATGTACTGAAACTCGTCTAGTAGTAAAATTTCAGAGTAATGTGCTGGAGGTACAAGTTGGTCCTCACAATTGCTAGCTGGAGTTGTACAGAATGGAATCTTACTTGTATAGGTTGCACACAACTCTTTTGGACAGTAATGGAATGCCAGGCAGTGAGACAGTTTATGTGAAATCTACTGCATTACTTCTTGTACATAACCCCACACAGACTCATAATACAATCTGTTCAGTGGTGTAAGTTGGAATCCATCATATCTGCATATCTCTTCTGAGTCTTGCCCAACTTTAATGGGAAATTGAATTTTTGCAAGCAGCAGCTCCTGTGAATTTTTTAAATCTCAAACTTGCTTAATTTATCTCTTCTGGGAAAGACCTCCTTTATTAGGTGACATCAAGAAAAATTTTAAAGAACATTTCAAACCCCTTCATGCAGCGGTTGCCTCAGTTGCTGGTATGGAACAATGCACAGAGAAGGCTGCTGGGTATAAGATGCGACTTTAGAGGAGTTTTTTTGGTTTGGTATTTAAAACTGAATTCAGTTTTGCTTAGGTAGAGCAAAGACATGCAAACCACAAGTTACTCAAGGAGCTCAAACGCTGCCATTAATGACCACCTTTTTTCTTCAGTGTGTGCAAAAGCAGCACTGTGGGAAAGATGTCAGTCCCTTCGTGGCAGGCTTGCTATCTCTTATCATTTCCATGGCCAAGCTTACTTTAAACTGTAACTTCCATCATAAGGTTACAGAGTTAGAAAAAGATCAAGGTTTTGTTTTTATATTTTATCTTCTGCAGTACAGCAGCCTGCTATGCCAGGGATCAATCTGAACAGTGACAAAAATGAGTATTTCCAAAGCACAAGCATAATTAAACATAATTTCCATGTGGTTGTGTTATGGCACTTTATCTGGTTGCACCTACTGAAAGACAGCCTAAAATAATTTAGGGAATTATCCATTTCAAATGTAAATTGACTATAAATATCACTCCAGGCAATGGCTAATTAGCTGCAAGTAGTTAGCCTTGCTCCCCCACCTCTAGCTAGCAAGCATTTTTGCTGTATGTACATCTCCTGTAACAGTACCATTTATTTTCTTTGTCATAACTGGAACACCTCCAGTAGTAATGGCTTCTATTTTCTCCAGTGCTACATTAAACTGCCTTAGAACATCCATCATAACATTTATGGCCTCTCCATTTATACCACACATTGCAAGGGATTCATGTCCAAAACAGCTTCCTCCATATCCAGTTTGCATGATGTTGCTTTGATAAAAATCATTCACAGACAGATGTCAAGCCTTTTATCACAGATATGCTATTGAGTGCTGCAGTAGGCACCGTTTAAGCAGGAGCATTTGGCCAGCACTACCTGCAATCTCAAATCATTCTTCTGGCTAGCAGAAAGAAGTAGAAATAATAGAACTTTTTCCATTTGGGTCAGTGGAAATGGTGATGCATTAAATTAAGAGACATGTCTTCTTCATGTCACCATCCCTGAAGAGTTAAAGTTATATCATGCCACCAGTTTTAAACAGTACTTACCCATTGAAGTCAATGCCCCTGTTTAAGAACATCTCCTACATCCAAAGCTTATGCTTATACCGGTGTTTTATGTTATTAAGTCCACTGTCAATAGAATCTTTTGGGTTTTTTTATAACAAGTATATGGAATTATCCAATTTCTCTCTCTCTCTCTCTCTCTGCCGTACTGGTCACCATTACCAACATTACAGAGCAGATAAACACTTTTCTCTTCTGTTAGGAAAATGGAACATTTCTCATTTAAAAATAAAATTAGACATTTCCTGGATCCAGCACATTGTGCAAGCCAGTGTGGTAACTTTAGGCATGTTGAACTTGAAGTAACTGGGATTACTGCATGCTTAAAATTATACACTGGTTTATGGACTGTTCTGGGCAGGCCCTAAAAGGGAAGTGACATTTTTTTAAAAAAAGTATGTGCAGGCAGGGCTTCACATATAATACAGCCTGAAAAACTGACGTGAAGTCAGCATATTCACAATGATCAATCACACTCCCTGAGAAGGCAACAGGACAGCAAAAGCAGTCATATAAAAAATATTCCAAATTCTCTCTCTCTGCACTTCCAAAGAAAATGTTGCCCTAATAATGGAGTTGCTACAACCAGAACATTATTACTATGGAATCACTATGTTGCAGAAACAGCATTTTTATAGAATTGCAATTACATAAGCAACTTTTATCATTCTTCTAGAAGTTACAGATCACAATAATAAAGCCATTATAATATTAATTGTATAGTACTCTGTTTTGCTTACAGATGGAGATTGCAACATGTCTATTAAAGCAGTAATTTCATAAAAAATGTTTTATTAATAGGTTTAGTAGTGACTACCTTAACACGATAATAAGAAAATGCTTCAGGGTGGGCAAAATAACTGATGGAAGAGGTTTGTTGTAAAGGCCACGTACTCCAACAAAGACTAAAAAAAGCTCCATGTATCTTGTGAACTGTAGTATATAAGATGCTGTCTCAGGCCACAGATCTTAGTAGTCCTGTTTTTATCTCTCTAACTAAAAGCCAAGCCAGTTATACAGTTGAGCACTTAAACCTTATCCTCAAAAGCAACACCCACCACCCAAGACCTCTGAAGAATCAGACATATGTAACTCCTCAGCCTGATTGTCTGTAGGGCTTGTGTTACAGGTAGCAGCCCACCTTCCCAATGTGATGAGATGCCATGAATGACTACTAAAGCACAGTGGCTGAGGTCTTGGAACAGACTCTGTATTTTATCCTCTTACATAATCAAAATAATACTGCACTGACACTCAGTGAGAGAGGGCTGGGGAGGGGCTCAAGATTAGAACCAATGGAAGCATTACAGTGGGAAACCAACTTTTTCCACCTATGCAGGTATAAAAGAAAAGGGCAGAGATATTCTGATTTAAAGTCAGGTTGTACTCTGAAGAGGAACTGGTACTGTGGCCCCATCTAACTCAATAAATCTGTTCTTCATGTGTATTCAGAGTCAGATAATTTTACTTTAGTAACAAGAAGTCTCTAATTCTGCAGATCCCATAAAACACAGAAAAAGTGAGCTGGATGCTACTTGTCCTTCACCCATTGTCAATAGAATTGTAAATTAAATTTCAGTTGCAGGAGCAATTAATTACACCCCAGCAATTCCACTGAATAGAGCAGGTTGCATAAGTGTGGCTGAGACAGCTTTAAAGTCAATAATTTTGTACAACATAAGTGTAACAAAAGATATAGTTTGGTCTATGGAACTTTTATTACCAGCAATGCATGGTTTGACTTTCAGATCCCAGGGTGAGTTTGCAGCCTGGCAATTATAAGCCTTCTCTTACTTTTGAAGTGAGCACATGTGATATGGAAATGAATACTGAAACTCCAAATGACATTCTTCCAGCTCCTTTTTTGGAGTAGAGCTGCACTGTAAACTAGAGATGCTAATGCATGCTTATGCAGGGTAATACACCACAAGGAGGGCACCATGCCTATAAAAGTTCAGCGCCTACATAAACAACAAACAGATCAAATTAATGCTGGATAAGACCAGGGCGATGCTTGTCCGAAGGAGGAAATATTTCAGAAAATAAGATGGCACACCATTCTCTTTCACAGGAGTCTGCCCCTATTCATCACAGTGGTATAACATCTTAGGATATGTCTGCACTGTAAGAATACACCTGCAGCTGGCACAAATCAGCTTGTGGGGCTCAGGCTGAGGTCTATAAAATTGTAGTGTGGATGCCTAGGCTCAGGCTGGAGCCTGGGCTCTGAATCTCTTTCTCCCTGGACAAGGTTCAGTGCTCAACACACTTTTAACCTCCAGCCTAGGTTACAGTAAATTACTGTACCTGCTGATGAAGGAAGAAACAATGTAAAAGTGCTAGCTTGTGCTAAAGGTAGCAGCCCACCTTCCCAATGTGATGGGATGCCATGAATGCACCACTCCTGTGTTCTACACCTCTACTTGCCACCAATCCACTTCCCATGTCAGTCTTAGTCTTGTTCTTCCAAAGCCATGAAAAGTGCCAGGACCCAGGTACACCAGCCAATCATATCTCCATCCATGATGTATGATTGAGAGTTGTGCCTCTTTGATACAATGCACAATACAGCTTACAAAGTCAAGGACTAAGTATGTCACACTGAAATAAAGCATTTTCAGTTGAGAGGATGTAGGTATCCGTGACACATCTGAAGAAGATTAGACTATTCTGGCATTTCACCATCTAAAAATTTTAGGGTATCCTAAAAGACCCTTCCAGCTTAGGTGGAATCACAGGAGAAAAAAATTAAGTATCAATATTCCACAAGTGGTGACGGATGCAGAGAGAGACTAGAAAAGACACAGGTGGTCTTGCTCTCCTGTTTCACTTGGAGCAGGACAATTATTGTGTTCTTCATTGCCTGACACATTACCCCTCAATCCCTGATTAGTGCTTCTAGGTGCTACTGCAGTAAGAATAATTGACTTAGGGGGAAAAATGGTACCTATTTAATTGCCAACACCACTTTTGTGGCACATTAGTATTTCCAAAGAAGATCTAGAGAAAAATCAAGCCAGTCCGGCCTTGTGAAGCTTCATATGATAAGCTCATAGCAATAAGTAGTGTGACTGCAAAAGTAGATTTAGAAGATTTTTTTTACAGAAACAAGTATCTCAGAAGTTTGTAACATAGTTGTAAAAGTTCTAAAAAAGAGGGTTTATGGGGGGGGGGGGGAACTGGCATGCAATTATATTGTCACGATTGGCACCTCGGTTTTCTTTCAAGAAAATAAACAGATGACTCGTTACATGCTTGCCAAAATAAGATTAATTTAGCTGTCAACATTTTAGTAATCTCGCATGAAGTCTTAATTAATTACTATTTAAAATCTGTTCTGAAGTTGAGAGATTCATCTAATGTGTAAAACTGGAAGATTCAACAAGCTGTGGAAGTATGGAAGAGATGAGATATAGGCCAGATTTACTATCCAGATTAAGTAACGAGTATTTAGTGGGAAATAAACCCTGATTTTTAAAATCTTACACTAGCATCTAACAAATATATCTAAAAAGATGCATTTTACAATCCTGGGAAATCTTGGAATCTGATTAAACTAAGGTTTAACAAAGGGATCTCAGGAAAGGAGATGATGAGCACACCTCTCACAAGATTTATAAACCAGAAGTATTACAATTAGCAAAAGGAGAATGGTGTACGTTCCCATCTAAGTTTGCCATTTATAAAAAAAGGCAAAGAGACCATCTGATACAATAGCAGAAGCATAACAGAGTAGAAGCATAAATGAGTATCAAAACTCAGTGAAGCAAAATCTTTGCTGTAGTGATCAATAACAGGGTGACCGATGTATCTGTCAAATGCATACAGCCACTGAAGGCATGACAAAGGCACGACGAACTTCATGTATGGTGATGCAGTAGCCACTCTCAAATAAACTTTCACAGAAAAATAACAGACAAAAATGCCTATGACCTGTGGGTGAATATTTCTCACAAAACCACTTTATAGCTAACCTCTCAGTCCTCATTCTCAAAGGAAACCTGCCTAACACCTTCAAACAATAAGCCTAGGAGCATAAATTCGTAATATAGCTAGAATCTAAATCGTAGACTGAATAGAGACACTGGATTTACAGCTTAATGCAACCTATTAACCACCCACACCCACACCCTCCCCCGCCAGCTGTCTTTTTCCCCCCTTCTTCTCCTTTCCCCCTATGACTGAAGAAGTGATTTAAAGGGACACTTCATTTTGAATAGTCCCTTGAAATGTGTGTTAATCTTTATTTTATGATAAACAATCTATTCCACCCTGTGTTTAGCTATGACATACTGGATACGTCAACACTGTAGAGAGATATCCACAGCTGACTGGTTATTTGCAGTATGGATGTTTGGGCTCTGGCTGCAGGCTACTCTTTGGGAACCTTCCACCTCACCAGGTCCGAAAGCCTGAATGCCAGTCTGAATCTAAACATCTGTACTGAAGCTAAATAGCCCCTTAGCATGAGTCTTTTAGTGCAAGTCAACTGGCACAGACAGGTTACAAGTGTAGAGATATGCTTGTAGAAGGCTGTGAATTTAGAGACTCCCTAGCATGGGCCATTGTTGTGTAAATTGGGAGACGTACCCCAGAGAAGATTTAACATAGCTGCTCCCAGGCACACACCTGGATACCTGTCTGTATGATTAAAGTTCTATTCCTTACTCATTCTGTAGTATCATCTTTAATGAACCCTCAGGATCATTACATGGTGTCAGAAGATGGGGAATGAGTTTGGAAACTAAAAAGACTTGAAGGAAAATTCCTGCATTTGCACCTGAAAACAGCAAAACATCAGGGATCTCTGAACACAAAGAAAGCCTTCAGCAAGTAAGTGTAAGCTCTAACAATGGATGTTTTACAGGCTCCTTCACCTCTCCAAATGTCTGGTAATGTTGCAGAAAACTGGCTAAAGTTTAAGCAGCGATTTCTGTTGTATTTGTCTGCCATTGGAGCACAGAACAAAGATGAAAACCAGAAATCATCTATATTTTTGCATGTTGTTGGGGAGGAGGCACTGGATGTATATAATAACTTTGAATTTCAAGATGGTGAAAGCATGAATTTAAACACTATACTGACTAAGTTTGAGAAATATTGCTTGCCAAAAATGAATGTGACTTTTGAGAGGCATAGATTTTTTACATGCATGCAAAAACCAGATAATACCATAGACCAATATGTTACAGAATTAAGGAAACTCAGTAAAAGCTGTAACTTTGGTGGGTTGGCAGAGTCTCTGATCAAAGATAGACTCATTTGTGGCATTACAAACAATGGATTAAGAGAAAGACTGCTCAGAGAGGGAGAGATCTCTTTGAATGAAACCCTTCAAATATGTAGGGCCACTGAAATGGTAAAAACACAAGTAAAAGAGCTGAATTCACCAGAAGGGACAGTGCATGCCCTTAGACAAACAGCATGTAGCCAGAGTGGTTCAAATCTCAGTGTGGAACCAAACTCTGCTATCAGGAAGACTGAGTCCAGACGGTCTTGTGACAAGTGTGGATCACAGCATGGTCCGAAAAAGTGTTTTGCCTATGGGAAACTCTGTCATAACTGTGGGAAACGTAATCATTTTGCAAACTGCTGCAGATCCCAAAGGCGCAAAAATCAAGTGCATTTAGTTACTGACAGTGAGACTGAGGAGTGCTTTGTAGATGTACTGGGATCAAGCAAACCTAGTGAGAAGGACTGGATACTGCATCTGTCAGTGAATGGAACAATCATTCCACTGAAACTAGACACAGGAGCTCAGGTTAACATTCTGTCTACACGAGATTATGAGAGACTGAGAATAAGACCCAAGCTGGGACCAACAAACATAAAAGTAACTGGGTATTCTGGAACAAATATACCCGTGCAGGGACGCTGCTTCGCTAGCGTTAACCATAAGACCACCACGTACAGGCTGCCCTTCACTGTAGTGCCACAGGAGGTGACACCGATTTTGGGCTTGGCCGCCTGTGAGAAACTGAATCTGGTGAAAAGGGTGCTCTCACTACAAGATAGGCCTGCATCTGGCTATGAGGCACTCCTTGAAGAATATCAGGACCCGTTTCAGGGATTGGGTTGCTTGCAAGGTGAACATACGATCCACATAAACAAGCAGATCCCTCCAGTCATTCATCCATGTAGAAAGGTGCCATTTGCACTCCGTGATAAACTCAAGGCTGAGCTTGAAAGGATGGAAGCAATGAAAGTAATACAAAAAACAGAGGAGCCAACGGAATGGGTGAGCTCCCTAGTTATAGTGCAAAAAAGTAATGGCCAGCTACGCATATGCTTAGATCCCAGAGACCTCAACAGAGCTATACAAAGAGAACATTTCAAACTACCAACTAGAGAAGAGATTATGGCTCAGTTTGCAAATGCTCAATACTTCAGTAAATTGGATGCATCCTCTGGATTTTGGCAGCTAAAATTAACAGAGGAAAGCTCAAAATTATGCACATTTAATACTCCTTTCGGAAGATACAGATTTTTACGCTTACCCTTCGGTATAGCTTCAGCACCAGAGGTGTATCACAAAACTGTACACATGATCTATGAACATATTAGTGGTGTGGACACCTCCATGGATGACATCATTATCTGGGGCTCTACAAAAAAGGAGCATGATCGTCGGCTTCGGCAAGTGTAAGATGCAACTAGAGCCGCAAACCTCAAACTAAATAAGGACAAATGTGTGTTAGGAGTTAGAGAACTGACTTTTATAGGGGACATTGTTTCTCATGAAGGTGTAAAACCGGATAAGAGGAAGATTTCAGCCATTGAAATGATGCCATGTCCCCAGTCAAAGAAAGATGTCCAGCGGTTCCTGGGAATGGTTAACTATCTTGGAAAATTCATACCCAATCTTTCTGCCAAGTTGGCACCATTGAGACAACTCCTACAGGACAAAAATGAATGGTGTTGGGATGCTGCACAGGAGGAATCATGGAGAAGTTTAAAACAAGACTTGATACAGGAACCAGTACTGAAAGTTTTTGCTCCAGAGAAGCCCATTAAAATTTCAGCGGATGCATCACAGTCAAGGTTGGGTGCTGTGATTTTACAAAAACATGAAGATTGCTGGCAACCTGTGGCATATGCATCCAAATCACTGAGTGATGCAGAGACTAGATATGCACAGATTGAGAAGGAGCTTTTAGGAATCTTGTTCGCCTGTGAGAGATTCAATCAGTATATTTATGGACAGAGAGTGGAAGTTGAAACAGATCACAAGCCCTTGATTGCATTATTTAACAAACCACTAAATGACTGTACCTTAAAGATTCAAAGAATGATGATCAAATTGCAGAAATACAATTTACTGGTGACCTACACACCAGGCAAATTTATGTTCACTGCAGATGCACTTTCCAGAGCAGTAGCACCCATGGTACCCGAGAAGACACTGGAAACAGACGTTCAAGCCTATGTAGATATGATTGAGAGTGCAAATCCCATAACTAACAGAAGACTGCAACGCATAAGAGAAGAGACTGAGAAAGATGAATCATTGCGACTCCTCAAAGAGGTGATAATTAAAGGATTGCCTGAAATAATAAACAGTTGCTCTCTAAGTATAAGAGACTACTGGAACTGCAGGCATGAACTGACTGTGGTAGATGGGGTGATTTTCAAAGGTGGTAAGGTTGTAATACCACGGAGCCTCCGAAAAGAAATGTTACAGAAGATTCATGAAGGTCACTTAGGAATTGAGAAGTGCAAAGAACGAGCACAAGAGGTCATGTATTGGCCGCGGATCAATCACGACATTACCAATGTGGTAAAAAACTGCTTTTCATGCTTGAAATATAGGCCATGCCAACAGGCAGAGACACTGAGACCCCATCCCGTTCCACAGAGACCTTTATGAGAAGGTAGGTGTGGATTTATTTACCTGGCGTTCCAAGGATTAGTTAATAGTCACTGATTATTACTCTTTAGATCCAGAAATTTGCACACTGAACAGTACTAATAGTAATTCAGTGATCACTGGCATGAAAGGAATTTTCTCCAGACATGGAATTCCTGACGAGGTCTTCAGCGACAATGGGCCACAATTTTCAAGTGCAGAATTCAGGCAGTTTGCCTTAGATTGGGATTTTCATCATGAAACCTCCAGTCCCAATTATCCCCAATCAAACAGACTGGTGGAAAGGTCTATACAGACAGTAAAGAACTTGATGAAAAAGACTTTTGAAAGTGGAGGTGATCTGTAGACAGCATTGCTGGTCTACCGAAGTACACCCCTGGAGAATGGCTTTTCTCCAGCTCAGCTGTTAATGGGAAGAAGGATCAGATCTAACTTACCTATTACTAATAAATTGCTGCAATCCAAGAACAATGCTAACATTCGCAAGATGAAAGAAAACCAGAAGTGGAAGCAGAAATATTATTTTGATAGAAGGGCTCGTGATCTTCCATCCCTTAACCCAGGTGATAGAGTGTGCCTGAGGAATCACTCTTCTAATACCTGGGGACAAAGAGGTACTATTAAAAAACAGCTGCATCCACGGTCTTACGTGGTCCACACAGATCAAGGGGACACATTTCGACGTAATCGACGGGATCCACGACTTATTCCAGAAAGTTCCAACACTGTGGAAGTTGAGGTAGATTCTGGCATGCCTCCCCTGACTGATCCGATATCTTCAACACATAGTAATGAAACCATCAGGGAACAAGAGAATTCAGACCTGAACAAAGGACCAGTACTGAGAAGATCTAATCGAGTCATCAAACATCCAGAAAGACTCATAGAGAGTTGTTAGGATATGTAAGGGAAGTGGGTGGTAAAGACTCACTTGAGAGTAATGTGCTAGTAACCTCTCCTCTCTAGGTAGTTCAGATTCTGCATGTTTTTTTTTAGATAGCTGTTATGTGTTGTTAGATGTTAGTGCATCTATTATTAGCTAGCTTTTATATGTATCTAACTGCTTCTTTTCCTTAGGGGGGGAAGATGTAGTGATATGCTTGTAGAAGGTTGTGAATTTAGAGACTCCCTAGCATGGGCCATTGTTGTGTAAATTGGGAGACGTGCCCCAGAGAAGATTTAACATGGCTGCTCCCAGGTACACACCTGGCTACCTGTCTGTATGATTAAAGTTCTATTCCTTACTCATTCTGTAGTATCATCTTTAATGAACCCTCAGGATCATTACAACAAGTGTCAAAAACATAGACATACCCTTTGAATACATTTCCCAGACCTGAAGAAGAGCTCTGGACAAGCTTGTCTCTCTCATCCACACAGGTTGGTCCATGCTGAATTTGCAAAGGAAAAAACTTCCAGCATCCTTACGTGTCTACTGCTATCAGACTGGCTATGTACACTACTGAACTGCATTCTTTCTTCTTCTACAGGACCATGAATTGGCTACCACTGGAAATAGCACGAGCTGGACCTGAGGTGATTTGGTGAATCCAGCATAGAGAAAGGGGACTGCTTTTATTACTCCTGCTAGCTTTCTCTTTGATGGAAGATATCTCAATTTGATTCTTATTACATGCCCCATGAAAGCTACCTCGTACAGTAAACCTGCCAAACTCAAATAAAATTAGTGACTGAAAAGTTTTAGAAAATTTCAGACAAGAATCCATCCTTCAGACAGCTGTAGTCTGTCCATTGAAAATCTTTTTCCCAGAGAGGAGAGGATTAGGAGAGACCATCCCTTTCCAGAGTAATTTAGAGAAGCTGAATATCTGTGGAAAGATCTATAGTGAGCACAGCTACCAAAATGACCTGTAATAAAAATACAGTTGCCAGAATTAAAATTAACAGTGGAACTTTCATCAGCTGTCACAGTGCTTCTCAACTTTGTCAGTCTTATGATCCCTTTATTAAAAAAAAAATCTGATTGCACCTTACTGTTGTTGTAAATGTGAAAGTATCACTGGTAACAATAAGCCTATATAATGTGTGTGCACTTTGGAAGATTGACAGAGAATACTTGACCTTGAAAAGTAATGGTGTGCAGGGAGTGGAGGAAGGAAATGTCCTTATTATTGGACTGCAATACAATATTGAATATCACAAAATCCCTTCCCTGGTTTTTTTTTTTGGTGCCACCCTTCTTTGGAGGGGTTGGGATCCATTGGTCAGAAAACGCTGAGCTACAGGCCTTCTCACTTCCTTCAGACTGTGCTAGCTAATTGTCAACTTAATCTGAGCTTTTCATGATACATGCTATGAGAGGATGAATGGCTCCCATTCATCTCCTGGACTGTAGCTCCCCAGAGGGAAGAGGGGCACAACAATGTAAGCAATCTGCAACCTGCACAGTGTTGGAGAAATGAGAGATGGGGTTGGAGCAACCTAGTTTTTGCCTAAAAAGTGAGCAGGCCCAGACCAGAGAAAGGATATGTTGTTTTAACACCTCCCAGAAAACTACTACTGGTCGAGTTTCCCTGGATGCCCAACCAGCAGTTAAAACTGCCTTCCATAAAGCAAGCACTACATCCAGTGCAGCTATTCCCAAGGATGAAGAGATGGGACAATAGCCCAGGTGCTGACAGATGGGAATATGGTCCAAAAAAATATGTACCTGGAAGATATCATTTGTAGATATACAAAAAATAAAATGCACACACATTTTACAAACATATAGGAAAAGGTCCATGTCCTGAAAAGTTTATACTTTCAGATAGGCATCACAAGGACTACAGTGGAGGAGATCTTTTCTGTTTATCTAGTGATTCAAAAGCAGCTTTTCCATAGTATGAGTCAATCAATAAAACCAATACGATTAAGTTGTAATTTATTCAATTAATTCTGTATGTGTGTGGAAAGCAGTATTCAATATCCATCTTCCAATACTAAATCAATTCAGGTAACAATACAGTCATGACTTGAACACCCATTCTAAAACTCTGCTACAGAAATCTGGGAGGAACCCTCCGTTCCCTTATCCTAATGTGCAAAGCATCACTCACTCAAGTGCATGTATTTAAAAAAAATGCAGTTTTTTGAAGAATGAGAACCTGATTCCACAGATATCAAAGGGACTTTTCCCAGGAACTACAAATAGAATAGTATCCATAGCCACAAACTGCTTAGTAAATGATACAAAAATCATCATTATTTAGAGGAATACATCCCAAAATGGGAAAGTGGTCAAACACTTTGCAGTACTGCTTATTCTAAAAATCAAATGTACTTTTACTATCTTTTAAGATTATCAGTTGATTGCACAGACTAAATAAAACTTTTAAGTTCAGCCTATCACAGAAAATTTTAGCTTAAAATATTCACTCAACTGCCCTTTCTTAGACTTTGTTCTCTATAGTGACTTTCCAATCTTTGCTAGTAAACCTGATATCCTATGGAAGTGATAATTCAAATAATTTCCCCAAAATATTAGCTGGGGATCCATAGCAACTGTTAATGTGACTGAAAATGGATTTAAAAGGCACTCTTAGCAGCCTTCTGTTAAGATACATTGTATGTAGCCTCCCCCACTTAGCAAAATCCCACAATATGGCAAGAAAGATTTGTATGTCTAAGAATAGCTACCTACACACATTTTTCAAGATGACTGAGCCATAATGTTTTAAATCTTCTCAACCACAATTTCAGCTAGATGTGCTTCTGCAACAGAGGGTTGTGCTCAGAGTTTAGAATCTTTTTCCTTTAAAAAAAAAAAATCACACCATTAACACCCCTGCCACTTTAGAAATAATGTTTATTGATTTTTGTGTTAACACTACCATAAATTAAGTGATGTAATGGACAGAATTATTGTAGTACTATAAAGGACCTGTCTTTTGGATTCTTAACTACATACTGAAAAAGATCAGATTGTGGATAAATGTAAAAATAGGCCAGTTCAGTGCTGCTATTAGGGAGACAGTGTTTGTGTGTCTGGATAGAGACTCTCATATGTGACAGAATGGACACACAACTGGGTGGTTACCACAGCCACCTGCTAGGTACCAAGTGACAACTCTTATTTCAGTACATCACAACACTTCTAATAATTAGTGTAAAGAAATACTATAAAACAGGTTAAGTTCTCTAATTATTATTTTATTCCTGAATAACAGCAGCAGCCAAATGCCTCAAACAAGAGTAGGACTCAGTTGCATTTGGTGCTGAAACAACATGCACAAGAGAATCCCTGTCCCAAAGATCTTACAAACAAAATACATCTTTGTCTTTCTTGTACAACCCCAGCTGTACAAAACAAGTAAAGCAGGGAAATGACAATTCCAGATAGGGTTTTCATTCTGCAATGGTCTAATTGGGTTCCTATTGAAGTCAGTAGGAGCTGTGTCAGATTAACACTGAGCTCTTTGAAAATCCCACCCTCTATTTTCATCTTCTAGTTTAGTATTTTTTCTTTAATCTCACATATATTTTAAAGTATTATTTTGATTAAAATATCAATAAGAAATCTCAACTGATAATGAATAGTAAAAACATTTAGGGCCTGAGCTAACTGAAGTAAAAGGCAGAATCTCTAAGAGCTTCAGTTAGTTTTGGATCAAGCCTTTTACTCTTAATTTGTATATTGGGTTTCTATTAGTAAAATTTACCAGAACCTGAGTTGCTGCTCAATGCACTGTTATAAAATAGACCAGACAGCACATTTTTACTGCTGTTCTTGCTACTTGCATTGTAAACCCTATAGGTACAGACCATCTTTTTGTTCTGTGTACACCATGCCAAGACAATGGGGCCCTAATTAGTGACTGGGGCTCCAGGGCTCAGTCACAATACCTATCATAATTTAATTTTAGTGCTGCTGGTTCTTTTAGATGAAAGTTCCATATTCCTCCCACTGCCCCAGAAATAAAAAGTTAAGACAGTAAGGTGAAGCACTTCCCTCAATACAAATAAAAAAATGGAACAATATGAGCTGAGTCTTGAAAAGTGTTAACCACTTGTAGTTCCCATAGCTTCAATGATTAATGTGGAAGGGTTGCCCTCAGCCTAATGGATATGATTTGGTCCATGGACACAGGTGTGTTCCCTGAGTTTTCAAATAGGATGAACAAGATCGCAGTTTCTTAGCTGCATGTAAACAAAACTATAAACCCCTCAGAACTCCAATGGACTTGCTCAGAGGAGAAGAGAGAAGAAAATACTGATTCACATGAAATGGACAATAAACTTTGGGGGAAACCCAGGCATGGGAGAGATGATTAATTATTTGGTCATTATGGAAGTTTAAGATCAGTAACTCACAGGGCAGAGTTGCTAATTCATCCACTTTTTTTTGCAGAAATATTAATACTGAAATATGTGAAATCAAATAAATGAGAGCAGGTTTATTATTACAGAAGATAAAGGGTGGAATATTTTTTGAGAATTGTATTAATATTTCAGAGAAATTAGTCACCATTCCAACAGAGTATCTAAGACTGCCCTGATGAAGCATGAACTATGAGGAGGAGAAACAGCAGGACACTTTCAGCTATCTGGCCTAGCTCCATTAACAACAATGCCTGGTACCTTTTTATTTTAATGGTTATACAAGGTGGATTTTTAAGTAAAAGTTGCAATATAGCAGATCTTTTACTAGGCCACCACATGGAGAACAATGATTTCTCATATTTAAAAAGTTTTAAGAATGGTGAAAACACACCAGAGGAAATAAATTTTGAAGGGAAGTATTTCTTCAGAGATCTCTATCTAAACCAATGGCTTTATTTTTTCTGCACAGCTTTGGAGGAAACCCCTAGGAAAATGTAGCAGTTTTGTGAGAAGAGGGGCAGAATAACTAAGGGGGAAGAAAAACAATTGTAGGACACTTTTCAGTCTTAAGGATTTCAAAGTGTTTTACTAACTTTTGGAAAGGAAATGTTGGACGGTATCTGAACTAAGAGTAGAATAGCCACTATGGAGTTGCATGAATTAGATTTGCTGTTTTGGCTAACTTGTAATGGCTGTGGATACTGCTTCTATAGAGTCTGACATACCACCTCCATATACCTACACAAAACTTCACTGGCCTTTTTTGTTGAATATCACAATATCAAATGCGTATATCTTTTGTAGCCATGTATCACCAGTGCTGGCTTTTTCTTTATCACTGTTTTCTAGGCTTTTCCCTCCGTTGGAAATGTTTTCCAGATTATTTTCTCCAAGATGTATTAGCTTGCATTTTTTTTAGGGGGATTCTCATTTGGTTACTTTCTTCTAATATTTTTAATCTTTCCAGGCCCCTTTGTATTATTTCTCTGTCCCTTCTATATTTACAATTCCTTTCAAGCTATCGTATCTGTCAACATCACTGGCATACTGTTTACTTTCTCTCCCACTTTATCAGCAAATGTATTGAATAAGACTGACAGTGTTAATCCCCATGGTACCTCTCAAACTGGGAATATAACTAACTGATTTAACAGTAATGCTAGGAAGAAACAAAATGAAGGACAAAAGGAACATTCCTCTGAAATGGACCAAAAATCTGCAGATTTGGGATTCCAAAACATGACGACGTAATGTTGGAAAGCAGGGTTACACATCAAGAAACAGGTCTGGGATTCTAGTAGTTTAAACTCAAAGAAAATTCAGATGAGGAAAGCTTTGCTTGCTTATAGCTCAAGATAGGTTAAAGTGAAATTGTGGCTGGGGACTCCAAGCTTCTAGAAAGGAATAGATTTCCAGAGTCCACTAAACCTAATAAAGTTGAAAAGGAGCTATATCCTGAAACATAAGACCTGGGAGGAAATACTGGGATAAAATATCTGTTAAAACAGCCCAGAAATTAACACTCAAATTTTTAGAACATAATCATGTGATGTTTGCACTCATCTGATTTTTTTTTTTTTTTAAACAGAAGCCAGAATTAGATCTGGCAACAGTTCTAAAAAGCATCAGTAATCCATAAATGCTACTTAATTTTCTTGTCATTGCAACATTAAGTCACTTCCAATTCACACAGATCTTACCAGGTGTGCTAAATTGATGTCATTATGAGCCATCAGGAAATACCCACAGAGACCTGTAGCAACATTTAGAAGTTTTGTTAAACAGCTGTGTTTTTATAATTGATTTGTATTATTTAAAACAGGAGCAGTTAAAGCAAGTTATCGGATGATGTAGGAAAGGGATGACTGAAAACTCCAGGGAGATTTAGTTCGGAAGAAAGCCAATCACTGGAACTTCAGCATGCAGATTTTAAGATTATTATAAGAGGAAGTGCAATTAAATCATCACAGTTTATCAACTATCATTATAAACTCCTATGCAACTTATCAAGCTAATTTATTTATGAGAAAGTAACTAGTTTGACTTCTGCATGTTGCAATAAAAAATAAGTTAGTCAATAAAAATATTTCAAGATAATTCCTCAGCAAGTGAACATGACTTCCTATATTAAATCTAAAGTAACTGAAATTAGATTAAAGGTTACCTTATCCATATGCTCCAACATCCTAGTAATTACAGCTCTACACTTACAGGCCTGACTCATATCTTGGATGCTGGTTTCAGAGACATGCCTGTATTTCATCACACAGTTTATAAATCACTGATATTACATCCCATGTGTGCAAAGTATAGCAGTCAGATTCTGTAAGATTCATAGACTACAAGCTCCCAGTCTGTAAAAAATGGAACTGAATGCTAAATATGTAAGAGAAACAAAGCTTGATTTGACTTATGCATACTGCAACTGAATCCAAAATATCAAAATTAGTTCTAGTTTGAGTTCAAATCACATTGTGAACCAGCTGTGTGGTTTGCTCAAATTTTCTTCAGGTTGGAATGGTGAAGGGTTTATAGAATATTTTCTGATTTATTTGAGTACCATGAACTTTCTCTGATTGCTGTTCTTGGTACAGAGGGTTCTGGTTTGATTTGGTTAGACAAGTGACCTCCACCAAGTGATCTGTGCCCCTAACTGGTTAAAATCTCTCTCACGTATCAAGTGCATCTGCCTGGATGAAAGACAGAAAAGGGTGGATTTTAGTTCGACTTTCAAGTCCAGAAAACACTTCCTTGTAGCGCTAGTTCAAGTTTTGCTCTAAAATTGACAGACAGCAGCTTAGTATGTTTATTTCTTTCTGTAATTCCTTTGCTGGTCTTATTTTTATGGTAAGTTGCAAAGGGATAGCCCTGTTAGTCTAGTTCTGCAAAACAAACAAGGAGCCTGGTGGCATTAACAAATTTATTTATTTATTGCAGGAGCTTTTGTAGGACAGGATCCCACTTCTTCAGAATGGGAACTCCCTGTTTATTTTTATGGTAGTTTTATATTTGATCTGGCATCTCTTTTTTACAAGGAAAATGAGTTTGATACACCAGTGATAGCTGGCACTAAATATATGCGATAGTTGGCAACAGCACTAACTGCTCTGGTTCCTTCCCTCACATGTGACTCATTTCCAAAGACTGCCCTGCCCACACACAAACATACACACACACACAAACACACTACTTCCCTGCCAGCTAGTTATTAATTGTTTTTCAGTCAGACGGAAGGAGGTTGGATCATGTGTTCAGGAGCCCACAACACTCAGCTTCTTTCTCGATTAATCTAAAATTAACACCACCACATGCAGCAATCTACTCTTTCTGCAGGTTGTCACCCATATATAGAAAGGAAGGATGCAGCAAGATCAACACCCGATTTCCCAACCAAGCTGCAGTTGGAGCCTCTGGACCAAGTTCAGTACTGCTGTTAAGTGGTGCAACCACAATGAAGTCAATGGAATTCCAGTCTCAACCCATTGGTGAACTCAGCCTTAGGGAGAACATATTGCACAGAAAATTAATGAATATACTGTTTAAAACTATTGAAAATACATATACAGATTAATTAGTGAAAGTTTTGGTGTGGCTTAGCCCCTAAGTGCCAGTGTTCCCTGTAGTATACTGATGTCTGAATTCTCTTGAGCCATTACTCTGAGGCACATGGCTTGTCTTCACTGACAGTGGCACATTTGCCACCATCAGTTCAAACTTCCTGGTTGCCTGCTCAGGTCTACAGAGACCCACTTAGATGTTTCAGGATCGAACGTCCTGATCATCACCTTGGCAAACAGGTAGCACTGGTCCAAAGGAAGGATCCCTCCCTTCAAACCAGCGCAGAGGATGTGCCAGGAGTATGGTGTTTGAACAAAGATATGAAAGTTATTTTAAGTAACTTGTGTATCTATGTTTGAATGCTTCTGAAAAGAGCAGGAAGTATAGACCTTCACACAGTCTGTATTATTCCTGGAAAGAGTTAAACTCATTCTGTAATTTCCCCATTTCATAGGAAATCACTTGAATATATTCAATATTTTGCTGCTGTAAGAGTCCATCAGTTTTGCAAAATGGTTTTCCCTGATATTTGAGTTCACTCTTGCCATCAGACTGAGATATTGTTTATTATTCCTGGAGAGATGCCACAAAGACAATAGCTTCAGTGCATAGCACATTTTACCAGCCAAAAAATCTATAACCACAAACTTCTCTGGGTGTGTGTCTCTTAAGCACATATTTTTTGGTAATCTGTATGTAAAGGCTCTTTTATTTCATTGCTTCTTTACAGGTAAAAATCATCTTTAATTTTAGACCATATGTAAATGTTGTGTGTCAATGAAACTTTCTTTTTTGTCAGGAACATTTGTTTTCTGGTTTACTCCTATATAGCCATAGGCATGGTGTACACAGTGCTTTCCACAAAAAATTTGATTACACCCAGGGAGAAGAAGAGGTGTAGCACATTGCTTATAGACAGTACACAGCAGAGGTTTCTGCTACACGTTTTTACAGGTTATAGCATGCATTGTCTATAAGCCAGGACAGCTTTGTTGAAAAGTACAGAGGATGTAGGGCATGTTCCACTCCTTGCCCTAAGGGGTTCCTAGCACTGTTGCTGACGCTAGACTCTCAGGTCCTTGTGCACTGGAAATGCAAGGACTGAGATTGATCCCAGGTCCATCAAATAAGTGTGAGTGAGGGGAAGGCTAAATTTTCCCCTTCTCTCCTAACGGAGAACTAGTCACCATCCAGCCTGAAATGAAGAGAATTTACTGTTTGAAAAGTGGTATCAACTGGAAAAGATCAGTTTATCTGCTATCAGATTTCATTATTATATTAAACTCTGATTTGCTCATTCTCAGTCTGCAAAGAATAGGTCAGACTAATTAATGCATTGACCAGCTACTTCTTAAAACAGTTGTACTTTGCAAACACATAGGCAATGCCTAGAGGTGCACATCTAACAGCATACATATTCTCTCAGTTGTGGTCTCCAGGCACTGCTGAAATACAGACAATAGCACCTGGGCAAACACCAACACAGCTCAAATTCCTGACTGTACACCTTTTACAAATGTGATTTGTTATTGTTTGCCTCTAGAGGCCCCATTGAGGTAGGCACTGTACAAATGCAGACAGAGTCCTTGCTCTGAAGAGCTTACATATTAGACAAGAAAAGACAGGCAAAAAGGTCAGGGGTGGATATAGTAAGGAGGAAGCAAGTATTTGTCATCCTAATTCTACAGTGGGGAACGGATATGGAGATTCTGCAACACCATCAACACTAAATAACTTCTCCAAGGTCACATAGGAGACCTATGATAAAAGACAGAAACTGAACCCAGATCTCCTAAGCCTGCTTAGAGTCCTATTCCAAGGACATCCTTGTCATACACAGACTAAGCCATTTTCTAGAGCAATTTTTGGATTCTTGAGAAAAGACCATAACTGTATTGGAATGCTAATACTAATTCTAGTGACTTTTAAAGCCATTTTAAATATAGGTGTTTTGGTCACCTTTAGCACAGGATAATAAAGTTACAAGTATTGTTCTGAGCCACGTTCAATTTTAAACCACTGACTTTCATTAAGTACTGATTTTTAAACATAGTAGTCAGCGATAACAGATTATTTGATTAACAAGCCAACTTTGCCTTCAATGTTACGTATTATTAGTTTATTTTAAATTGAAAGTTATACTTTACTCTTCTTGATAATATAATTAGTAGCCAACCTGTGAATCATTACACAATACATGGAAAGTCTTCTCTATCTTAACAGGTGAATCTGATGCCACCTACTCTATTGGTAAATGAATTCCATACTGTAAAAGAAGAGTAACATCCAACCTGTTGTGTAATGGTGTCCCAGGGCCCCTCCAGCAGACGAACCCGGTAGCATTCATGAACACCTTCCCAGATTTCATCCAGAGTTAAAAGTCTTCCATCTGTTTAAAAAAACCCCACAAAACACATATAGAGTGATTCATGTAAATCTGAACAATATTGACCATCTGAAGATCAAAAGAGAATAGATTAGCAGCAAAAATACAAATGGTTAAATTCTGTGCCAGTAATTCCCAAGTAGCACAGTTCTAAGCCTGACCTGTATGTGCACATAAAACTATGCCTCTAACTCTCTGCTGCTCAGTTTTCCTATCTATAAAATGGAAAAAATAACAGCTAATAATATGAGGGATCTGTGTGGCTAAATTATGTTTCGTAAAGCTGAGCTCCTTGGACAAAAGATATGTAAGTGCAAAATATCAAATATTTCATAAATACAAATAAATCATAGATGAGGAACCGAGTTCTTTAGACAAAAAGTTCATGCTTTTTAGTGTTCTACAGCCTTTCCCCCCCCCCAAACTGCATTAATACAGCATTTACTGTTATGTTCTGGATGTTACCTGTAGTGTTAAAATAGAATTATGATACGAGATTAGTGTCAACCACTTTGAAAATAAATATGTCAGTTTTGTCTCAATATTTGTTTTTGGCAAATAGCAATAACATATTTTGATATATTTTCAATAAGTAGCTTCATCTTGGCATTTATCAGGTGTCAGACCATTATCCTGTGATAAATAGTGTTAATCCATTGACATTTTCCTGTCTGTAAAATGAATAAGATTTATTCATCCAATTAACATTTGAATGTCATGTTTAGATACAAGTTTAAAACCAGCTACCTACAGCCTCTGTTTTATCTTATTTTCTACACACATTTAGAAAGCAGCAACAAATTCTGCCCTGACATAAGCCCCACATAGCGGAAGCATCAAAACATGTGGCAAATTAAGCATTTGAGAAGCTAACAGAATATTCAGTGACTATATTCTGCATCCTCAAGAACATGTGGCTTGTCAGACCAACATGCTCTCTATGTTTGATGACAGATCATTAGACTACAGTCGTGTTAGTCACTAGTGTACATTAAGTTTTTTAGTCTTAATTTATGCTTTTTAAACTTGTTCCAACTTTGGACAGATTAATGTATACTGTTGAACTGCATCCTCTATGCAACTATTACATGACTCCAACTCATTTTCCACATTTGTCTACCAAACTGAAAATACAAATACAAAATCTAGATATCAAAGATTTGTGACACTATAGTTCAGAAATTTGCACAACTAGGTTTCCTAGTATCTGTAGGAATCTTCATCATAATACTTAAGCACCTTGAGATCCAAAACTCACTGAATGGCTTACTCTGATTCTAAATGGATTTACTCTGCTTCAGTATGATGGCAGCGCTGGCCAAATATCCATAGTTAAGAATGTGCTGAGTTTTGCACTCACAGCAGGGTTTCAACCGTGCTACATATGAAAAATATACCACATCCTCCCCCAAATTATGGCACTTACAAATTGAATTATACAATAAATTTTCTGAGAAATCACAAATCCGTTAATTAATCTGAATTAAAAGTATGGTAATTTACAAATGTGTCCTTTAAAAAATTTAGCAGATGTTGCCTGACATGGTTTAGTCCAAAAGATCTCAGTAAAGAAAATCCAGACTTTTCAGGCTTTCCATTTAGTTAACTCACAGAAATCTTATGTATAGACTACATTTTAAGAATATTTTTAGGATTAATGATCATATTTTGCCATTATTCTACATAACTGAAAGTTTCTCCTTTAGCAAAAATTAAAGAACAACATTCTACTTCAGAGAATTCCACAAAGAATTGGCAGCCATTTGAAAGGCAAACATCTCCTGTTGTTGGGACTGCAGCCAGAAGCTGTCCTTCGATACAGATAGCCACTACATCCATTTTCCTATCACTTATTATATTCCTCTTGGCCTGCTGACAGTGCAGGAGGCCCCCGTCTTCTTCAGTTTGTCTGAATTACCACTGCAAAGAATGGGAGACAGTAGCTAGGTCATAAGAGGGCAACTTAAGGCAGCTTGTGGCCTCAATCCCACTAATGATCAGAGGAGACAGTGGACATGTGGAAGGAGAAACTTTCAGCAATGAAAAATAGGAGTAAAAACTTACCATTAAATTTAAGTATTTGTTTTTAAAAAGTACCCAATACACCACATTTATTCTGGATCAACAAACACTAAAATATCTTAGTTATAAACATCTGGTTATTCTACAGATTCACAAGTGGAGTGGAAGCTATTTGAATTTCCAAGCTGAGCATTTCAATACCAAGATATAACACATTTGGATTTACATTTAACCTTAACTCTGAATTTTCTGCATTGTTTCATTACAATTATATCATCTCAGTAACATCTTTTACCCTAAAATACTCAAAATTATTCTTAATCCTAACTCCATTTTAATGTAGCTTGTCTGGGAATTGATAAAGCTGGCATGGCTCCAATAAGTCATTGCCAATTACAACTAGTCATCCAAGAAATTCCTACCTTAATTTCCCAGTTTAGGTCTGCTAAATGATACTAGAGCATCTTCTTACTGTGCCCTAAATCAGCCATTAGAGTCCTCTGGTCTGATCCAGCATCCAGAAAGAACAGGTTGTCAAGCATTTCATGGATATAACAACCAGCAGCTTTGATGGGAAGAGCTAGTGGCCTGAAAGTCTGACAGTTTTCTTCATAAATATACAGGAGGACCCAGCATGACTGGTCAAAAGTTTCTTCTGATAGAAAGTACTCTTGAGAAGAAGAGACGGGTTTGTAGTTTCAATTTTCCAGTGACAGTGTGCTCTTGGTCAATTATTTAGGGTTATTTCTGTTTGCTTGTTTTTTGCTGTACTAGTTTTACATGCCTTTTAACTAAACTAAAAGAACCCAGTTTTGTACAAAACACACATCAGCATTCTGTGGACACACCAAGTCCCCCAGCTCACCACAGCTGCCAACATTCAGACATTTAGCAGCCCTGTCACTCACACCTGCAGCCAACCTAGATCTCACACAGCCAAATGGCTACCAAAAGTCTGTGATTGTTGTTCCAAGCCACAAGAGATAGTGTGGCACCTGCTCAGTCATGCACCCTCTTTGCCTCTTGTGTTCCTGGTCCCCCTGCTGGATCTGAGCAGGGAAGATGTGGCTATAAAGAAGCAGTGAGGGCAGCCAGATCAGCAAGTTTAGGGAAGTAAGAGAGAGAAAAGGTGAAGGGCCCAAGGCTGGCTTCAGGCTCCTCCAGCATGCACCCACCTTCCCAACCACTGCCAAACCTAGTGAAGTTTTATGGTCTAGCCCTACCTTTGGTTTGAACAGAATGTGTTGACCACAAATGGATGCTGGTAGTTTCTGTATAAATTATTTGTGAATTAGCTCATTAAATAATCTGCACACTGTCACAAAGGAAAATGAAAAGTATTTCACACACCAATACTTCAGCTGTGTGTCATGTTAAGATTTCCTGTGCCTTGACAAACATAGGTGCCATTAAAGTCAAAAAGCCACACATGATATATCATGAATTTGAAGTCTGAAAAGACTCCAGGATTTTTGGTTGAGAACCTGGAACAGTGCACGTGAGAGTTACTGTTAAAGAAGCACTAAACCAGGGGTCTCAAACTCAAATCACCCCGAGGGCCGCATGAGGACTAGTAGAGGGCTGCATGAGGGCTAGTACATTAACCCGAGGGCCACACCACTGAAACCGTTTCATACAACGATAATGCAAATATTGGTAACAACAGTGTTGTTGCGAGCAGCTGGAAATAGCTTTAGGGGCCGCGTGCGGCCTACGAGCCATGTGTTTGAGACCCCTGCACTAAACAATACATTCACAACAGTGCAGACTGTCTGAATAAAGGATTCAACACCTGCCTAATGGAAAGGGGAAAAAGTTGTCTTTGGAAATGCCCAAGCAGAAAGTGTTTGATTTTTAGCATAGTCTAAAAAGAAATGAGCGGTGAGTGAGGGGGAAGTTCAGGAACTCCAGGATTCTACTCCTGTCACAGCCACTAACACATGACAGTACAATGGCCTTGAACAAAGTAATTCACCAGATTAGATGTATGAACCTAAGAAGACTGACACAAGCAGCATCAATCAGTACCAAACTTTTCTTCAAATGGAAGCCTTACTACTTTGAGCCTCATGCCATCACATTTTACCTCTCTGGGAATGGCCATAATCAAATTTCTTTTAGAAATGCTTTTCCATATTCCAAAGTGGAATATGCACCCCAATGCCACCAAGATTCAGCAACAGCTAAAAAGTGGTAGCGAGCACCCCTTCTTGGCACTCAGTGTCTGGAGCCAAGACTATCAGAGCTATTCAGTTCCAACTGCTTCAGCTCTTTCCTTTCTATAGATAAATAAGTTCCTGTAGGTGTTAAAATCTTAGCTCTATTCCCAGAGAGCTGTACTGCAGTTCTCTCAAGTTTCTATAATGTGTTTTTTGCTTGTAGTTTAATGAAGAGTTTTATTAGAATTCTAATTAAATTTTTCACTTAGTTTGTCCCATGTTTTGCACCAGGAGCATTATGGCCAAGTTGTCTCCTGAAGAACTAGAGAACAAGGCCTTGCCTCAGGGAGGCTCAATACCCTGATGGGTGCTGTGCTTTGCAAGTGTTTATACCTCTGGCCCACAGGCAGCATCAAGCTTGCCTTATGATAGTGGCCTTACAAACCAGAAGTTCCTCAGAGAGTTAGGGTGCAATCTCCATTACATTCCTCTGACAGCTACACAGTAACTGTTCCTGAAATCACAACTCCATCCCCACTGGTCCATTGAGGGCACCTCCATAAAGACATCTGGCTCCCAACAGTCCGCTCTCTTAGGTAGAGTTCCACGTCTATCTTCTTCCTGACTGGGGTTTTTAAAGCTCCACAGGTCTCTGCTTTTTGCTGTGATATTCTCAGCAAGCCAGACTGTCTGAACGGCCAGCATCTGCACTCTGCTTTCTCTTCAAAGGCTAAGAACAGCATGAATGCCAGCAGTTACACGTTACCACAAAGCTCTTTATCAATAAGCTCATTTATTTTTAGGCTGAAAGCATTACAGAGAAAACATATTCAAAACAGTAAAAGAACCTGCATGAGTTCTAAAAAAGTATTAGCAGTCACCCTGACTGCAGCCCGGGGCTCTGATAGGTAGAGCCCTGCACGGATACAAATACGTGGATCCGTATCCAATCTGCGTCCACAAGAAATGGTCCACAGATATCTGTGTTGTATCTGCGGATGCGGATACAATGCAGATATCCGCGGATATCTGCGTATTTGCAGTGCTCTGGCTCTGTGCAGATAAAAACATGTGGATCCGTATCCAATCTGCATCCACAAGAAATGGTCCGCGGATATCTGTGTTGTATCTGCAGATGCGGATACAATGCAGAAATCCACAGATATCTGCGGATTTGCAGGGCTCTACTGATTGGTGTCAGTCTTTCAAAACCACAGATAGATTCTCCCCATGGTTAGAAGTTCAGATCCATCTCAGATTCAGAACCAGAGCCTAGGCTGAGCAGTTCAGCCATTCCTTTATACGGCTTGGGCCTTTAATCTCTATTCAATCTCTGGGATTAGGTAGTTAGCAGACAAAGATCCTCTCCTCAGGGCATAGCTGCGAAAGGCTGGATTTTTGCATAACGAGAGATGAAAATTTGCATTAACCTCTCCCTCGTGTTTCCCAGGAAATCCACATCATATTTATTATCCAAAACATCCATTGTTATCTGTCACATTTTCAAACTAGTCCTTTGAACTCTCACACCTCAAATTAATCTTCTGCCTTGAGAGGTTAGATTCAGTCCCGGCCAACAATAATACATAAAGTGTTTGATTAATACAATGGACCCTCAAAAGATGCTTAAACTTTATCTCCCAAGAATGTGATAGGTAAGAACTGACATATCTATCACAATCCCACCAACTCTGGTTTCTACTTCTCTTTTCCCACCTCTAGTCAGCATTTCTGATTCCTCCTCTGGCTGCATGGAGGAAGAGGATGGTGGTGACTTGCACCACTCTTTTCCTGCAGATCAGGGGTGATAGCCAAGTCCATGCAACATCTGTATTAGTACCAGATTATAAACTGCTTCAGGAGCTGTTGGAATACATGGAAGATTCACTGGATTGGGAGACCACTGCAGTCTGTGAAAATACATCACCTCTGGTATCCTGAAGGCTAACGGAAAAGGATAGTTATTCTTTTTCAGTGCTGGCTAGGTCCTGTAACTCTGCATTAGTCAGAAGGCTGATTGCTTACACAGGCTGTCTTAATGAAGTCTAATATGCTACATCAAATACTTCAACAATCATTCACCTATTTCTTCAGATACCCTAATTCCTGAATCTTTAGTAGTCTCGGCAGCAAGGAAGACTATGAAAGGCTTCCAATGGAAAAAAGGGCATCAAAATGACTGAATCTGGGGAAAGTATATTCCTCTGGGACTTCAGGGATACCTCCAGCTACCAAGCCCCAGTGGTTCTATACTAGATTTATCTTTGGGAATGGATGCTTTCAATGCTGGACCATTTACCTGGAGAGCGGCAGGAACCAGTGAAGGACGGTCGCAGAGGGACATCTAAGAATTATCTCCTTGTGTAGTACAATGCTTCCAACACATGCATTGGAACAAGGGCATCAGACATAATTTTTAGTTCTTCTTCGAGCGCTGCTCGGATGCATTCAGTAATAGGTATCTCTGTGCTGAAGCACCGGATTGGCCTGAAAAAAATTGTCCTAGCCTGTCAGGAGAGGGTAGGCGGCCTCCGCCCCTCATGCCACTCCATGGCTATATATGTGGCCGCCTCCCCACCCCTCCTCAGTTTCATTTCTTCCGCCTTGTGCGTCGGGATTGGAATGTCCGCTCCTTGCAAACTGCAAGCAGCCTGTCCTTTTCTTCGGCTTTCTATCCGGCTGGGAGCATCTCTGTGTGGATTTAATTCCACTACAAGAGTTCCCATTACCGGACCGGAACATCTTGTCAACCATGCTAGGGTTCAAACCCTGTGGCAAGTGTGGCAAGGCCTTCTCCTGGGACGACCCCCACGGGAAGTGCCTTAGATGCCCGGGCAAAGACCACATGGTCTCGGCCTGCTCCATTTCTCTCTCCTTTAAATCTAGGACAATCAAGGAAAGGGAACAGCGATGCCACGCCCTAGCCTCTGAGGAGGCCTGGCACCCTTTATCCAAGGCTTCAGGTTCTTGCTCGGCACTGAGACCCAGATTAGCACTGAAGCCTATGTGGCACCGCAGCACCGGTAGCTGCTGCTGCCGCCGCACAACCTCGGTGCCAACTCCAGCACCCCAGTGCCTACCCAGCGTCCCGGCACCTCAGCACCGCTCGAAGTTGCCCTCAGATAGTCCAGCACCGACAGTACCAGGATCGCCTCGGCACTGCTTCACATCATCACCGGCACCGACGGCCTGGTACGGTCTGGCCTCACTGGTACTGAGCTCACCCCGGCACTGGCCAATTTCATCCTTGGCGCCGCAAGCCCGCCATAGCCCAGTACCGCAAGAACGGGAGTCCTCCCGCCCAGGCGGTCCTCTCTCCCCAGGCGAGGACTTGCCACCAGGCCAAATGGATTCACTCCTCATCCCGTCTACCCCAGAGATGGTGGAGGCAGTACAAGCCCCCCTGCTACTCCTGACACCCCCTGCCCCACTCCCAACCAGAAGGGGAAACTGGCCTTCATATCAAAGGCCTGGGTCCACCCGAGGCATTCGCTGTCACCACACAGCCCCCCGTCGTCCACTCCAGTGGGAGCTGGCACCACCCTGTCGTCGCCGGTACCGCCCCAGGAGTCTCGGTCCCCTTCCCCTGCTTCCAGCCTGGAGGAAGGACCTTCCAGGGGTTCCAAACAGCCTCGGCCCCGCACATCAGCCCCATCACCCTTCCATTTCAGGCCGCAGGAATGGTCCCCCCAAGGAACTCCCTCCCCACCATGGCGAGCTCCCAGTACCGCTCTCTCTCCGGCACGGGGTCCTACACGGGAAACTTGTCAGTGCATTTTGATTTGTTGCGCCGGGCTACAGCCCATTCAGGCATGGAGGTGCAGCCCTTGAGCCTCCCCCCTCAAATACCCTCTTCGGGCCAGCCTTTGCTTCTACAGCACCCTTAGCAGTTCCGCCCCACCTGAGCATGTGGAACCTCACACGTTCCCGGTGGCAGAGTCAAAGTTCCATTCCCCTGGTCTCGGACACGGCAAGCATTAAGTATCGGGTGTTCGAGTCGGACTTTCCCTCCCTTGTTGGCTCCCCTGGCTCCCCTGAGGGACGTGGTCCAGATGGCGATGGGCCCTGGGGAGCCCCCCAGTGACCCCCTTCCATCCTCCAGGGGAAAACAGGGAACTGGACCTGTTAGGCCGTAATGTCTACTCCTCATCGGCCTTCCAACTACTAGTGGCAAACAGCCAGGCTATAACCAGCAGGTACTTGCTGGATGTGTGGGAGTCACTCACAAAATTTAGATACCTGGGAGCATGATGCCTTTCTGTAGGAAGGCAACCTAATCTCCCAATAACTCCTCCTTTTGGCATGTGATGCGGTGGATACAGCCACTCGCACCATGGCCTCGGCAGTAACCATCCGCAGGGTGGCATGGCTTAGGAAGGCTAGAGTGCCCATTTTGTTTCCCCCTGAAACCCTTTCGGTGGTGGGCACTGCCCGAGATCTCTGGGGAGAGGCCAAATACTTTGGTCTACTTCCCCACAGACCCCCCCCCCCCCCCGAATTCCCATCTTCTCCCAGAGTGGGACCACAGGGGAGCTTCCTTCCACCGCTTTATCTGCTGCAAAGGCTGGATCTTTGCCCCCTTCTCCCGCAAGGAGGGGGCCCACTCAACTTGCTGCCACCCCACTTCGAACCTTGGGCATAGAGGCATCAGCGTCGCAGACGGTCATCACACCCCCCTTTTCCCTCAAAAGGAAATTGGTTTTGGTGGGAACCAGCTCCGCCCCCCCCCCCCCTTTTCCCATTTGCTACTACATCACCAGACCTTATATCTGGGGCAACAC
Organism: Podocnemis expansa; assembly: GCA_007922195.1. Taxonomy (NCBI): domain Eukaryota; kingdom Metazoa; phylum Chordata; order Testudines; family Podocnemididae; genus Podocnemis; species Podocnemis expansa. The sequence goes on along the minus strand of ML681990.1, from coordinate 50,957,146 downwards.
GGCCCTGACAACATAACGACAACCCTGCCTGCACCGACGGTACCCGAATACCGTGGTCTACCCACCCCTTATGCAGCAACTCCTCCGAACACGCATGAAAAACCACCCCTTTCCCCTCTCCCCTCCTCCTCCTTCCCCAACATCCCTCTACCGTGCGTCTTCCACACCAACACTATTGCCTGGGACAAGAGGCACATCTCGTAGTACCCCAGCCCTGCTGCAGAGACTCTGAGACGTGCATATTTGAAGCCTACCTACAAACAGGACTGTGCCTGTGACCCTGATGCCTCCCTCAGGCAGGCTTCCTTGAGTCCAGGTCAAGGGGAGGGGGGCCATACCTCCAGTCACATACCGTTGGCTCAACGCGCACCAGCCTTTGCGACCCCGACCCCAATTCGACGGGAATATCTCCTGCTCACCGAAGGGGACACATCCGCTTAGCCAGGGTGGATCCTAACCTCTGAGGGGGGCCAAGGTGAACGGCCCACCCCAAACCATTTCCCTTTCTTATGGGAACTATGGCTCCACACCCTTACCTTGTGGTGATCTAAGTGACAACCAGGGCTCCTACCCTAGGAACCCTCGTCCTAAGCCCACCTCACAATCGCAGTAGTCAACCCTCCTTACGCCCTCACTTGTAAGAATGGGTCGGGCATATCTTCCTTGAACCCCAAACAGGGAACCTAGGAGATGACACCTAGTTGCATCTCTACATAAGGGAACAGTGAGGGGTCTCCCTATTGGGCCTTCAACCATCAGCGCCCCCCCCCCACGTCACCAGGCGTCATACTGGGCAGGGGACCATGCATAGGCAGAAGGGTCCTTCCCAAGGGGCTTGTAGCTGCTTTTCTGCCTTTCAGTCTTGTACTCTGGCAGGGTATGCCCTCCCCCCTCGCCCTTTGGTTTCTTGGGGCCTTCCCACTACGCCTGATTACAGACCTATAACTCTACCATGGGGCTACCCCCATGTGAGTTGGTGGCGCTCAATAGTACTGCTGTTCCTCCTGGACTCTTGAGGATCCGTTTTTTCATACACTGCCTGTCCACTGGTGTGATGGACAAAGGGAATCAAGCGAGAGCCCTTTTTTCTGCAATATCCAGGAATTTGGGGATCATTCTTCCCCAATTTGCCTTTGACTTCCTGCCTGGGGGAAAATACTTCCTTCGGTCCTCTAACCCCAGAGTACCCTTGAAATACTGCAGTTGCCACCCTGTGGTAATTCACTTCCTAGTTGGGAGGAAATGAACCTTCCATGGCATCGGGGTTCTCAGGATATCCCTCTTTATTAAGAAGTTTTCCTTGGCGTCCTCACTGGCATGGCAGAGTGGTAGCGCTATCCCTCCAGGAAATACTATAGCTGCTTGAGACCGTGACCTTACGTGGCACTTCTACAAACCTATTGGTCCATGTTGGGGTGCCCAGATGATAGCTGGTGCTATTCTCCCTCCTTCACGCTCTCGTGATGCGAAACCCTGTGAGATTTTAGGCCAAGCGGGCCCTTCCTGTGAGTTCTCATGCTACCGCAAGCCTTATAAGGACTAACTCAATAGCACTGCCTCAGGCCACCTTGTCTTTTGGTGGCTCTTATGCCCTGGAGCCTCTCTCCTGTGAGAAACTGGCCCTTGGTTCTGGTTTGGCTGAAAACGTGCATCCTGCACTACCCGGTTTTATAGCTAGCATACTGTAGGCCCTCCGTTCTGCTCAGGTGGCCTCTCTATGCAACTGTTTAGTGTCTTGTGGATCTTCTCAGTCATTCTCGAACCCCATCCTACAACCCTGTATCCTCACCAACACTCGCTTCATCCAGACTGGGCTACGTCTGGTCACAACCTGACCAAGGGATAAGGTTATTCTCCTACGGCTACCTGCGTACCCAGTAGTCGCCAGATCAGTTCGTAACTCCGTGGTTCCAGCAAAAGCCTTAGAGTGATCAGTTCAGGGAGTAATCCCCACCCTTTCTTCATTCTCGTGCGGGACATGGCTAATATGGCTAAACCCGCACCTGTTGGCATCCAGTGTTCTCCCACGAGACCACGCTGCAAGGCCCATGACCAGACTCTATATTGTCATACTCCATGTTTCCACCTATGTGGAACATCTAACGCAACCCTCTATGTTCACGTTGCGTACTTTACCCCGGTTATGGTGACCTTGTTCCGACCTGCTTATATGCATATGTCTCGGCAGCTTCGGTCCTGCCTCTGTCCTGGGTTGGCCCTCAGCTCTCCACTCTTCTGGGCCACATCAACACCTGTTTGCCTCTTGACTCTGGCAAGGATCTTGTTACTGGGCTTCTACCATATGGAGCATGTTGCTGTGCTGAAGGCAGAAGACCCAACTCCACCCGCCATCCATCAGCATGGCTAGTAGTCACCTATTACTGAATGCATCCGAGCAGCACTCAAAGAAGAACAGTGGGTTACTCACCAGTAACCGTCCTCCTTCAAGATGGGCTACTCAGATCCATTCACGTCCCTCCCCTCCGTCCCATCATCTGGAGTTGGCAACTCTAAGGAACTGAGGAGGGGTCAGGAGGCGGCTGTATATATAGCCACGGGGTGGCACAAGGGGCGGAGGCCATCTACCCTCTCCTGACAGGCTAGGACAAGTTTTTTCCAGCCAATCTGGCGCTCCAGCACGGAGACGCCTATCACTGAATGGATCCAAGCAGCCCATCTCGAAGAAGGACGGTTACTGGTGAGTAACCCACCATTGTTATTTGCATTTGAAGCCTTTGCCCTCACTAATCACGGAGATCTTTCCTGTACATTGACTTTCAAAGGCTACAGAAAGTCTAGGCATCTTCTGTAAATGTTTTCATTCTATGCAAATATAAGTTCAAAGCCCTTCTCACATGTAGTGTTATGAAATTTATTTCCCCTGGATAAAGAGAAGATTTCAGGAAGAATCCTGGGAGATAGATGGTCTCTTCAAGTAAGTATAAAGTTGTGATGACAATACAGAACATAACTTGACTCTGTAGAATACACTGATGGGAGAATCAGTCATTAATATTTGCAAATCATTCACTCTTCTTCCACATGCAAGTGACAGACAGACAAAGATGTTGCCACTGACTATGAGGTTCTCAAAGTTGCCATCTAAGAACAGGCAATCTCAGTGGAAAAGTACTAGCAGCAGTTTCTTGGGGAAGCCTTTTTCTTTCAGGGTGCAGTCAGAGAGTGACTAAGTAATTCAATTCAATATGGGGTCTTATAAAATAGGAAAAATTTGAAGGACTTATTTGTTCTAGAACAGTTTTTTAAATAGTCTGCCTAGAAGAGTACAGCCTTGGGTGAGCTGGTAGCAGTCATTTTTTTAACAATGTGAGGAGCTGTTCATGAATATTGTGAAATATAAAAAGCTATTTAGTTTGGTTGAACAGAAGAATTATTATTTCCTAGGCTGGCCTACAGGTTTTATGGCTGCTTAACACATTGAAGCAAAGACTCTGAGTCTGGGACTCCAGTTTAGCCCCTTGCTGTGAAGGCATGATGATCAAAGTCCTGGAAGGTTATATCTCACATTCCTCGCAACCCATTCTCATTAATCTGAAGAGATACAGAGAGGCTTCACTGGAAACCATGCACAGCCCACTGACTCCAGAAAACCCTACCTTTGCAGAATATTTAAGATACACTATATCAAAAAGGTGAGAAATGAAGGATCTGGGGGAACCACAGACGAGAGAAAGTAATTTTCTAACCATGATACCAACAAGAGAAATTCCAGAATATTTCAAACATTAAGATTTTTGGTTTGTCAAGACCCTTTTTCCATTACATTTTTTCACAGTTAAAAATTAAATTAAAAAAAAGAATGAAGTGTCCTAATAATAAGATACTGTTTCCAGATTTGGGGTTGCTGTAGCCCTAGGCATGAAGAACTCTGGAGCATAGAGGGGGGGAGAGTAGGAAAGAACTCCTCGTGCCATCCAATGTACAGGCAAGAATAGTTTAGAAGTGAAGCTGATGTAGTCTAAGTGTATTGTGTTCTCCTACCCACTCGGCAAACAGAAGAACAATAGTGACTGCCTGAAGAAAAAGGGCAAAGAATTATCAAGAGAAGAACAGCAGCATCATAATGAGAAGGCAAAAACCTAAGGACATCGCCTGGGCTTGTTTTCAGGTGGGGACTAGGCAAGGCAAAGGAGAAGGCTTGCTCAGACGTCTATCATAAATAGTGACCTACATATTCTAGAAGACTTCATTTTAAGGGTGTTGGTAGCACTACACAGATTGTAAGTATATAAGCTGTAGCAAAGGGAGAATTTTCGCTATCCAGAAAATTGTGCTACAGAGAATGAAAATAAAAGATTTAGTACTAATTAAATTCGCTCCTCTATTCAAACCAGACACCAAATGAAAAAATGTTAAAGAGATACCCCCAGATGACTCTAGAAATTCTCAAAAAACAAACATAATTTTCCACTGTGAAAGATTCCCAAGAAGTGTGTTAAAACATAATTATACTTGTAGGAACAATTACAGTTCTGTACGGCAAGGGGAGCTGTTGGCACATAATACTAAGATTGTGCATTAGCTCATCCACCAGCTTCTCTAATATCCACTTCCAGCTATAAGGAGTCATGTTTCAACACCTCCGATTCCCTGATGCTGACAAGCTAAACAACTTGTTTTGTCTCTGGGAGCTCTTCTCTGGTGATTAACTGCTTATGGTGAATACTAATTATATGACAGTACAGTACTGCAGAAATACTGTTTCCTCTACCTGCAGCATCACCATCCTCTTGCATAAAGAAAGTATACTGTTAATTCAACTAAAACCAAGATGATGACATTTTTCACCACCACAAATAAATTCATCAGCCTCTTACTATATTATTTCAAGACACCAAAGTTACCATCAAGAGTCTCTTTATCCTTCTGCCTGCAAAACAAGTTCAAAGACAGATTATTGCATATTTGTAAATCTTTGCAACAGTCCTAGAAATAAATTTGCACCATGGAGTGTGTAAGGATTAGTGATCCGTTCGTGGTTACAGAGACTGGGCTGTATTCCCAATTTGTACATTTACCCAAATTATCAGTTCCTAGAAACTGCACCTCCGACTAAAATCTTTTCACCAGGGACTTTGAGAATTTGTCAGTTTTAAATCTAAAATGCTTCTCAAAACGCTAACATTGCAAAACTGTAAGCAAACAAACACTATAGGGCTGTGAGTGATTAAATATACTACATTCAAAGCAGCTTAAGCAACTTTTTAATTAAAAAAGAAAGATATTACTGCTAACATTCAGATGACTCCACTGAGATAAAATCAGATCATTCAAAAAACAAAATCTGCTATGCTGCCATGCAGGTGACCAAGTTGAGAAATGACCTCAAGATTCAAATTCCTCAGCCCCAAATGGACTGTCTTTGGGAAAAGGAGAGGCACACAGACAGTGCTGCAGCATGATTACTCTACACTTCTTGATCAAATAAGCATGACTAACAACGGCCTTGAATAAAGGCAGTATGTTCCACCTTCCTGACAGAAGAGACAGTGAAATTACAGAGACAGTAGCAACTTGGCAGTGGGTAACAAGATATATAGATTAGGGAGAAGAAAAAACTATTTTATCGATTTCAGTCATTTTAAGTAATATTTTAAAACCATTGCTTCCAATGCAAGCTGATTTTATGTTCAGTATTAGGTATCTTTTAAAAGCAGTTTAAAACAGAAACAAAGATTGTGTACAAAATGTTTTAAATGCATATTTTGACCTAATCATTGTAGATCAAATTCAGCTCTGAAATCAGCAGGAACAACTCTGCTGAAGTCCCTGTAGTAGTACCACATACTTCATGGATGAATTTAGCACTGTAGCTTTAAGTTTTATGTTCATTTAAAGAAACTGAAAAAGAAAAATGCCCAGCAGATTTCGTCAGTCATGGCATGAGGCCAGGAGTATAAAGATCAGAGTTCTTCAGGCCGAGATGATATCATCTACTCCAAGGTCCTGATGCTCACAATGTCTGGAGAATCAGAAAATTTACTAGTGAACATCCTATCTCATTTTTTTTTTTAATATTTGAACATGATCGTTATTCTGACAGTCAAGTACTAAATCTAGGTTTCAAAGATGCTACTTCATCTTTGCATATTTTTCTTTTACCATGTGTTTAATGTAAAACAAGTCTTACCTAAAAAGCATGCCCTAAAGTAAAGCACAGGTACTTGGTAGCTGCTGGAATGCAAGACATGATACTCATAGCGAATCACTTCTGATGTTGCACAGATTTCAGCTACTTCAGAATCGTCCAGGGCTTCCTAAACAACAAACATTAACACAGTACTTTAGTAAATTGTGGGTTTACATTGAGGAGGAAATAAGGGTTACCATTATAGTAATTAATTAATAACTACATGGACCACATATGAGAGGGACTGTCCCTTAGTGAACACTTAGCAGCAGTCCTGAGGAAATAGTAAGACCAGGAAGAAAAACACTAAGGTTCTAGTTCTGCAAAGATTTACCTATGTGCATCACTTCACACACTAACAAGGAGTCTTGTGGCACTTTTAAAGACTAACAAATTTATTTATCGCAAAGCTTTTGTGGGAAAAAATCCCACTTCGTCAGAACTCACAGAATGGAAGCAAAACAAATGCTGGGTAGTACAAAAGTCACAGGATTAGGTCAGAGTGTTACAGCAAATCAAAGCAGTTGCTAGGATTCAAATAGTGGAATACAGCATTTAGCTCAAGTGTGGGGGTCGGGAGAAAAGCAAAATTTCCTGTTGTAATGGGAAAAGAACCGACAGCCTTTATTCAGCTCTGGCTTCACTATGTCAAATCTACATATGAATTCGAATTCTGCAGTTTCTCTTTGAAGCTTTGATTTGTTATTCATTTGTCTGAGTATGGCTTTAATAGATCAGAAGTGGAGTGGTCAGGAAGACTGAAGTGTCCCCCTATTGGTTTTTGTACATGTTTATTTCTGATGTCAGATTTGTGTCTGTTTATTTTTTTGTACAGAGACCGTCCTGCTTGTTCAATGTATAAGAAATGTATAAGTTTGAGGTATATATAGTTAAATCCATGTATATATCTTTGCAGGATTGGGACCCTAATAAAACCAGATTGTTTTTGTGAGACAGAGAACCAGACAAAATTAGCATTTCTGGAAAATCTTTTATCAAAATACTTTTATCAATATGTTGTCTACTGCAGTTACTCTCTTCATTACCTGTTACATCTGAAGTTCCTCCTATCAAGTGAAAGTAAAGTTATAACAATAGACCCCCAAAGAATTTGTTTCAGTTGCCAAGGAAAAATTGATTTTATACAGAAAACTTCCAAGTTACATTTTGAAAAACAGCTATTTTGCAGGGGGTTGTTAACTCTTCTGAAGTTGATGGTTTTTTCCTCCTCTTACTCTGTGCTGAGAAAATCAACTTCAATTGTAGATTAGGTGCCCACCTCATTTGTTTATAAGCAAAGCATTCAGATAATTACCACCTTAATTATTTTTTACCTTTTTACCAACTTATGTTCATAAGACCTAATTTTTAAAAGGTGCTGAGCACCCATAGTTCTTATTGACTTTACAAGCAATTGCGAAAGTTTATCATGTCTGAAAATGAGGCCATTAACTTTTTAACTCTATTAAATAAGCTAATTAGATATACTGGAACAATTTTTCCAGGAAAGTAGAACTGATATGTCTACAAAATGTGTTCTATTACATACACAAACTGAATAACTGTATGTCCCAAAGCATAGGTGTGCAGGTACAAAAATCTGGGCTTTGTGGTACACTAGTGTGAACTAACTATGAATACAGCATTTAGTTCTTTGCCCAAGCAAAATACCAAAGATTGGAAGGGAACAATGCAGAAACAGCATTCTTTAAGCCTCAAGTTGTTTTAACACATACAACAGTTACAGCTATTTTATATTTTTTCTTAGATCCTTAATGCTTCCTCTGCCATGAAACAATCCATGACAGAGATGCGAGAACCAACAAACTGTAAGAGTGACCATACCATTCTCTCTGGCTACGTCTACACTAGCAAATTAGTTCAAATTAAAGAACCTTAATTTGAACCCTGTCTACACTAGGCTTTGCCTAGTTCAAACTAAAATATTTAGCTTAATTCAAACTGGTTAGTTCAGCTGGTTAGTCTGAACTAACTGCTTAGTTCAAACTAATTTGCATATTTCGTTCAAACTAGCCCAATGGAGACATATTAGTTTCAAACTAAATTAGTTTGAACTAGCAGTTAGTTTGAACTAAACATGTTTTTTCTGGTTCAAACTTGCAGCTTTTTTTTTTTAGTTTGAACTAAAAAAAGCACAGCTAGTTCAAACTAAGAAGTTAGTTCAAACTAAAAAGCTGCATTTAATTTGAACTTTGAACTATTTAGTTCAGACTAAGCAAGTCCAAACTAAGGTTTTAGGTGTAGACATAGCCTCTGTGACTTTTTTAGAAACCTCATGGAAGTTGATTTCATCCAAATAGCATTTTAGACAATCAGGTGTTGCTAATAAATGATTGTACAAGACTGCGACTTGACATCCCAGATCTTGGAAAGCTACATACCCATAAAAGGGGAAACAACAGCATAATTGTAAACATTAAATTAAGATGTTTAGAAAAATCACACCAACTCAAAAAAAAGGAAGAATTCTGGGAATACTGGCCAGCTGCAGAAAGCCTGATCTTAGTTTACCAAATAAACAGATACCTAAAGCACTGAGACGGATAATTAAAGGAAATCCTCTCTCATTGACTCAGCCTTTAAAAATCTTAGGCAATGAGATATTAAAGACAATACGCCAAAAGGAATAACACTGATTCCTAGTTTTGACTTCACAAAACCAGATACAGATCTGTATACTATATCCAGGTCACATACAACAGACTAAGGATGCAAACTCTTCCCCCATTCCTTCACAGCAATCCCACTGACCAGATATGTATAGGGAGCCAGTACTACGTAAAAGATCTTTTGTGGAGAAAAGCTTGGTACTAGTTTTGCCTAGTAAACTGATAGTTCTTTAAACTGGATACATCTTCTGGGACAACAGTGCTTTGGTGAAGAGCAAAAATGGAAAAAAACAAAGAACAGAATGAAGAGCGGAGGGAGAAATGAAAAAGAGCAACTTGGGATGAGCCCAATCCCATTAAGCTCTGGGGACTTTCATATTCAGATCTGAACCCAGATCGTAAGACGATCTCTTCCTGAAGCAAGATTGAACATGATCCTTTGCGAAGACAATGTTTGATACATTTGTATATTAAGGGTTTTATGTTCAATTTAGCCTTAGATTATGTTGCTCTGAAACAGGGCTGAGTAACTGTGATGCAGTAAAATACTTGCTAAGTTCCTTTCTTATATTAGATCTGCTGTACAATCCCAATGCTAGTTCTAGCACGTATGTAAGTTTTCAATATTGTTCTTCCACCAAAACAGTCCTGTACCTATGTCTGTTTTCGTCTGAGTGAGTAAAAAACTACTGTCATTTTTATTATTAATTATTATTATATTAATTTCTAATTTGGGATGATTTTCAAACTAGAATTAAAAAAAAAAAAAAAGTCCTCCTCTTTTTCATCCAAAAGCACACAGAGAAATAAGTACCATCTTTTCCAACAAGCCATGTTCCTTGCTGCGAGTGCAGCAGAATAGCTTCATGAATGTTCTATCATCTTGGAAGTGGTGGATTAACATGTGAGCAGTCTGTCACTAAAAATTCTGCTTCTGTGGATTGTAGGAAATTCAGGCTTTGAGCACTGTCTTCAGGGAAACCTTAATTTTCTGGAGATGAACTGATTAGAGAACAGGACAATGAAGGAGCTAGAAGCTTTTTCTGATGACCCTGTTCCTCAAAAGGGAGGATTAGGATTACAAAAAATCTCTTATCCTGGAGGGATGTTACTAGTGGGAAGTTAGGATCTTTGGGGAGGCCACCCACAATCTAATTCTGGAGAGACAGGACTATTTCATCCATCAGGGGCATCTGCAGAAGAGCCATACAGTTCTGTAAAGAGTTAGGCACAGGGAGGGATGGGTTGTGCAAGCAGTGTTCTTCTGAAAAGCCTGCTGTTCTAGCAAGCTGGAGGTTGATTATTTCTGTTCATGAACTTTATCATTATGTATTAGCACAAACCATCATCTAAAGGCAAAAAATAGAATACAACAAGATGCAGAGCTTAAGGAAACTTTGGAAGACTCCCTTCTGACTTATAACAAGATAGAATTTGGCCTAGTATACGAAGCTTATGTATTTCAAAATATGACTCTTGATATTCAGATCTTTTTGCAAGCTATGTGTCTAGTGACAAGTGGAAGCACTGTACTTGTGGTCTATATAAAATACATGGACACTTGAATCCTTAGAGCTATTTCTAATGTTTTTCATTTTGGTAAACAGCAGTGGCAGGGCATGTTACAGAAAAAGATACAGATCTGACGTGTAGTCCAGCACTTTCTAGTCTCTATAAAGGATGATTTATAGAATTTGACATGGGAAAGTAAATTTTGGAGTCTACAAGTACTGACAGTACCTGTTTAGCTGGTGAGTTGGACCTTTGCTAAAGCCATGCTCTAGAAAAAAAATGAGCTGGGTCTCTTTAAGATGATCATCTTTGGAGCATTTAAGACCTGTTCATGACTGCAGAGTCTCCACACAAATTAAGAGACTGTTACATTGACCAAATGTAAGATAAGTCTGAAGATTTTTTTTTTAACAAATGGCCACAGCTTTTGCATAACAAGCAAAGTCATAAATAATATAATAAAAATAAAACCCAGTTATTTTCACATAAGCCATGTGATAGCCTATTAATAGGGTTTTTTAAATTTTTAATTTGTTCCTTTCCTTTCTATATATACTGCTGCCCTGCGCTCTGAGCTGTAAACTGTACTTTATGTACTATGGTATTAGGACAGCTACGATGCAACATAAATAATTTATTCTTCAGCATTGGTAGGTAGTAACTTGCACAGTACCATTGCTCCAAAAAAATATTCCTGGAAATATAAATATAAAGAGGGAGAGTAAGCTCTGTTGTCAGATTGATGGATTTTGTTTAGAAACACACACTGACAAAAAGATTTATCCACACAGTGGATAAAATGCTAATTATATTAAACTGTTATTAAATAGGAATTTTGGCTAAATTGTAATTCCTAGAAAAATTACACAGTCACTTGATTTCTCAGTTCTTGTTTCTCCATAACAATTTGCTTGCATGGCTGCCACACTACGAGGGAAAACGGAATCCAGGACTGACTGACTGTTTCCTAAACAAATTGGGAAGTTGTCATCAGAAAGCATCTGTTACTTTATTACTCTCATGAAAAAGCATTCTTGTGCTATCATAACGGACTACTGAGCAGATGCTTTAAAGCATTATACCCACAGCAATGTATGTATAATAAAAAAGATAAGCAGCTACAACCTAATTAATGATATTGGTTCCTTTATAAATGTATTCTTACTAATTTTAATTGATCAAAAGTTGTCTTTGACATTTTAGTTCCCTCTCCACTCAATATATTTGTTCTGTTCCTTTTAAATGATAAATTATTTACATCAATAGATAAAAATCGATGTCACACATCATTCTGAAGGCAAAAACAACACATTTCTACTCTAATAAAAGTTACTATTTTTATCCCTTCTGAGCCAGAAGACAACTTAAAGATCCTGGGAGTGCAGAATTAACTTGTTTTTGACAGTATTTAATAACTGTATCCGAGAGGGCTAAGGCAGGTCACGTGGGGAGAACAGGCCACAATGGGAAGGGTTGGTAGGACAGGGTAGAACAATGGTTCTCAATCAGGGCCTGGGGATATGCAGAGATCTTCTAGAGCGTACATCAATTCATCTAGATATTTGCCTGGTTTTATAACAGGCTACATTAGAAGCACTAACAAAGTCAGTACTAACTAAAATTTCATAAAGATAATGACTTGTACTACTCTATATAACAGACACTGAAATGTAAGTACAATATTTCCAATGGATTTACTTTAAGTAATGGTAAAAATCAGATATTAAACCATTTTACAGTAAGTAAGCTGTGATATTTTTATGTCCAATTTGTGTTAGCATGTACTTTTTTAAGTGAAGTGAACCTTGAGGTACACAAGACAAATCAGACACCAGTAGTCTGGAAAAGAGGAGACCCACTAAGGGAGAGAAATTAATAGTGTGAACTGGGAAAGAGACAAGTATTACATGATCAAAAGGGATCTGTGTCTGCCCCAGCTCCAATCCCATCCACAAAAGGAATGTGAACATGCATTTCTTGCCCCCCCCCCCCGAATTCCCTTTGAAATGCACAAGGTGGTCTTTTTTTTCTTTTTGCAGAAGACACAGAGGGGGGGTGTCACAGTGATTTCACCAAGAGCAGGCACATTTCTCTTTATGATGGAGTTACTGTTCCTCATCCTCCTAATTCCCAGCTTCCTCCTAATTCTACTGCTGCCATGACATCCCGTGGTGGGAATTTCTTGGGAAATTCTACTGGACAAGCAATTCAGAATTGGTCCCACAAGGAGGAAGCAGAGAAAAAGGTGACACAGTTACTGGCATGTTAGAACAATGAAAATCCTGTGGCACCTTAAAGACTAACAAATTTCTTCAGGCATAAGTTTCCATAGGCTGCAACTGATGCATCTGACAGAGTGAGTTGCAGCCCATGAAAGCTTATGCCCGAGTCCCTATTTGGTCTTGAGCACCCTAAAGACTATGTTCCCTCTAATTATCTGTAGGCTGTTTGTGCAAAAATATCTTTGTGAGCACCATTATTAGCACTACTGCATTTTTCCGTGCACACTTTATTTTGTTGTGTGCACAGGTTTCATGACCTGTGTGCGCACACATGTGCACAGCTTAGAGGGAACAGTGCTCAAGACTTTCATGTTTACTGTATACAGACTAACATGGCTAGCCCAATGGAACTGTTAGTTTAATCATGAGGAGAAAGATGAGATACTTCAGAACCACTAAGCTATTTTTTTTCTTTGTTTGTTTTAAAGTTGCTCAGAATGCATTTGCTCTTGCTATTTTATCATTTTATGCTCTACTTGGAAAACAAATGAATAACATTTGTACCTCAATGTTTCTCCAGTTCTGATGTTCTTCCCCCCCCCCACATGTACACAGTGGCGACACAGAAATGCTCTTAGGGAGCAGCTCCCCACCCAGTCTCACACCTCGACACGTTCCCTTTGCCAAGTACAGTGTTCAGTCAAATGAACATGTAAAACTAATAAAGACAGTATTAATCATAAAAGATTACAATAAACTTTAACGGGAGTGTATGGCTGCTTGGATAGATTATATCAGGGTTCTGGATTTCATCCCTCTAGGTGTTTTCTTTGTTTGCTTGTTAAATACTTAGTATTGAGTCTCCCCTTGTTGCCTGAAATCTTGTGTATTCTAATCTCTGCAGGTCACTTTGCAGTTTGGTTTTGCTCCCCTGTATATTTGCTGCTTTATGCAGAATCCCAAGTTTACCTATTAAAGCACTGAATTTCTGGGTCTCATTGTCCTCTTCCTTACTGTGGTGTAAATCAAGAGTAAAACTTGAAAAAAAAATGGAATAACACAACCCCAAACAAACATTTATGGCAAGCAAGACACATACATGACATCAGGAGAAGGTGTACCTCCTGACACCTGATCAGGAGTTCTTCCCAGTCTGGATGATGGTATGAAAGCTAGACAAATCAAATAAGTTGTGCAGTTTGCAATGAACATATCTGGATTTCAGCTATTGTTTAAGCCAAGGGGACCATCAAACTGAAGATTGTTCACCACAATAATGAACAGTGAAAAAAAGTTGAGGGCCTCAACACATACCCAGGCTAAATTTTTATTTTTATTTTCATACAACTGGGAGACCTCAGCTCTAGAAATTCCATGACAGCTACATAGACGAAGACAGGCCCTGGTTCTTTAGAGAGCTGCACATCTGTCTGAGATCACTGTACTCAACTTCTATTTAAAAAGTCTGTTCTAACACTCAAAAGGCCCTAACCAGACTTGGGGATTCCTTTATGCTACGTGCTGTACCAAAACACACACAAAATGTTGTCACTACTCTGAAGAACTTACAATGTAAGAAAACTGATGTACAAGTGTGATTACACATACATATTTTTAAATTTATACATAACAAATGTTCTATTTTATTGACAACAGATAAAAAATTTCAATTACCCCGATATGCTTTCCAATATAGTCATCATTAATTGACCGACTTCTTATAAAATTTGCAGTGGAGGTTGGTGAAATAAAGAGACATGGAGGAGAGTGTGGATTACATCCATTAAGTAGATCCATTCTCAGAAAGTGTTTTGGGTGTCTATGGATCACCACTATTTCAGCCCAAAGCTTCAATGTCTTCAAAAATCTGTTGGGCTACTGCAGACATGACTAAACACCTGTGAGGTGCTGCTGTACCCTTATCTGCTACCTAACACAAGCAAAAATTTTCCCCTTAAACAACTGTTTAATAAGAATTGCCACTACCTGCTACATTCTCAGAATGACGACAGCTAGAAATGAATGAGCCCCTTTAAACTCAACGGGTTCCTTAGAAAAAGTTACTAACTTGCCACAACAGCAATTCAGAATTGAACTAATATAGATAACCTAAAGTATCTGTGTGGTCACATAGATTCTTCATAGTTCTCTTCCTAAAAGAACATCCTTTCACTGCCTGTCAGTACTCTTGCAATAAAATTGTTAAAGACTCTAGTCATTATTAGAATGATTCACTTCCCTAGAAAAAGATAAGTGGGAAAATAGAGAATTCAACTTTTTTCTCCATTCACAGTATATCAATAGGAAAATCCAAGCATTCCACCCCAAAGAATGCCATACATAAAGTTATAATAGTTTCTCATGCATTAACAATAATTTCTAATGGTTGGAAATTAGATTTGTCTTTTGATTGCTTTAAAACTGTTATCACAAGTGAAAAGCAGAATCCACTCAAGTGAAAAAAGCAATGGACCATGAAACCTGAACAGTTGTGAACTTGCTGTACATCTAAAAGTAGATATTTCTTTCAAAATCTCTCTTCATTCTTTTTGTACTGTTACATTAAGAAGCAGAATTACAAGTGTCTAGGGTATGTTGGGTGTTTTTTTCTTTTTCCTTTTTTTTTTTTTGCAAAAGCTGAAATAAAACATTTTTTAAAAACCAATTTGACTAAATGCCTTAAATATATGAAGGTTGCCATTTTAAGAATACAATGAGGATATTATATTTAGTATTTTGGAATGTTAGTAATAAATTATTTATAAATAGCACATACAACACATCATAATCAACAGCAATAGGTAAGCATCATCTAACTTTTATTAACAAATAAGGATAAATTATGGATCTAGGGACAGAAATGCAGCACAGCTATTCAATGGTCATAAAAACCACCAAATATATAATATGCTCCGTAGTGCCGATAGTTCCAGTGATGATTTAATTAAAATTAAACAAAACAATACAAATATTTATGTTAAATTCTATATTATTGTATCTCTCTCATGAGCAAACAAAAATAACCACTGAAATATAAACTGACATATGCAATATTTTTCTGAAATGTCAGCACTTGACTGAAAATGGAAGTAAAAGGAGGTAGAGGCAGGGAGAAAAATGGTTATTTACCCTGCAGTAACTCTAGTTCTTTGAGATGTTATAGTCAGTGTGGACTGCATGGATGCAACCTCAAATCTCTTCTGGAATAGCAGCGTAGGTCTGCATGTCTCTTCATACTCTACTATAAAGGACATAAAAGGCAGAGTGACCCTCTCACAGTTCCTGCACAATTCAAAGCTTGTGTTAGCTGAGGATTTTGAAAGCATGGATGGAAGATGAGTTGTGGATCCACACTGGCTACATCTCAAAAAGAATCATATTTACTGTCAGGTAAGGAACCCCTCTTCTTCAAGTACACATCTCTGGATCCCTCTAACGGCGACTAGTAGATAGTATTCTCTTCATAAGGTGTGCCATGCTGCATCAGTTCAACAGAGCATGTAATACAACTCTCCCAAAACTTTGCATCTGATCTAGCAGCCAAGGTGAATGTATAAAGCTTGACAAACAAGAAATCTGCTACACACAGCTGACTTGCAGATTTTGGATACTCCTGTTTGGGACCATGCTGAGGATATTATTGGAGCTCCGGCACAATAAACCCTAATGGTCAGTGGGAGAGGAATATTTAGCCGGTGGCAGCACAGTGAGATGCAACGTGTCATCCCTTTTTTAAAGTACTTGGGATTAAATGTCTTGACCTTTGTAGGGGCCAGTGACAATCACAAATAGATGTGGGAACTGTCTGAAAAATTTGGTCCTGTCAATATGGTGTTAAAGAGCTCTGGATATATCCAAACTGTGCAGTTTCTTCACTCCTTGCATAGAATATGACTTTGTGAAGAACACAGGTAAACCAACTGTTTCAAATGGAATTCCAAAACCATTCTGGGGAGGAATTTTGCATGAGATCAAAGTACCACTTAATTGTTATGAAACAAGGTACACAGAGATTCTGCCATGAGTAGCTGAAACTTGCTGATTCTTCATATTGAAGTGAAGATGACCAAAATAGCATTTTGAGAGTAAGATGGTAGATGGCACACTCCAAGAGGGATTCCAACGGGGACCCTATAAATCTGTCAATGACAACATTGGTACAGGGTCTCTAAATAGTGGCTAAATATATATATAAGACTTTGAGGAAATCTTGATAGGACCAAAAAATGACTATTGGGATAACATGCCAATATTGCTGTCAGATGCATCTTAATCTAACTGAATGAGAGCCCACAGTACACTAAGTATAGCAAGTGGTCCAGAATCTATTATTAGAGCCTGCACTGGGTTTAAGCCATGTTGGGCTGCCCAGATGAAGAACCTGTTCCATTTAGAGAATCACATTTTCCTCACGAACAGTTTACTGAACAGGAACCAGCCTCTTTTCATGGCACTTAGCAAGCCACCATCCAGGCCATCAACTGCAGCAATTTTGGATCTGGACGCAATACCTAGCCTTGATCTCGCAACCAGTTTGGGAGAAGGATGCAGTCCATGCAACTGTTGATCAAAGACGACCTGAAAGAACTCCTCAGCCATTAAAAAGCTGTGAGAATGAGTCCCATCTGATTTCCTCTGTCTTTGGCAATTATCCCATGGATCAATGCAAAAGCATAAAGAAAGCCCTGATGTTACTGTAGCAGGCAAAGATCCTGGGATCACCATTGCTAGGTATGAAATCTCTGCATTTAGTAATGACCAGAAAGTTAGGGATCTGTCTTGAGGGAACTAAGCCCTTGCTGTGGGTGGAACTATCCACTCTACTATGAACCATTATCTGGGAAGGGATGAAGTTCATCTTGAAGCCCAACCAGAAGAATAGAGAGGACGAAGCACAGACCTCACAGGGCATCCTCATGGGATCTGTCTCTTATCACTCAATCATCCAGATAAAGATAGACATAGATGCCCTTCTTTCTCACATTCATCAACACCACAGGGAAGCATTTCAGAAAGAGCCAGCGCCTTAGAGAATTCAAAAGGGTGATACCTTTACCGATTGTGCCTGACTCCACTGTGAATCTCAGATACTTCTATATTGCCATCCACCGGCTTCACAGAAAGTACACGTCCTGTCAGTTGAGAACCACAAACCAGTTTTGAATTTGGAAAGATAGAATAATAGAGGCAAATACTACCATCCTGGATCATTATACATATATCCATCCCGAATCATTATACATATATTTATTTAGTCTCCTCAGTGTAGATTAAGATAAAATATCCCCTTTCTTCAGAACACGGAAATATTGAGATTAGACTTCTCTACTTTCCTTGTACTCTTCTGGTACTCTTTTATGGTTCCTAAATAAAGTAATTTGGTTACTTTTGTTTTCATATGAAGGGCCTTTGAAGAGGGACAATGAATGGGCAGCAGGGAAGTAGATTAAATGGTGCAGCCATTGGCAGCAATGTTCAAGTCCTGTTTATCAATTGTAATGTCCACCCAGACCTAATGGAAAGGAGGCAGTGGTTTCCACAGGTCATCTCTGATGTGGGGTTACCACGGCTCTAGACCATCCTGTTAAACCTACAGCCTCTGACAAGATGGTTGGTGCATGACAGAGGAAGAGGGGGATGGATGCCTCCACAAATAGCAGAGTGGTTTCTGGGTGGATACTTAGGCCCCCAACTGTGGGAGAAAGAGAGTATTCTCTGTCTCTGTGATGGCTTATAACTGAAGAGGTACTGTAGAATGCTGCAATATAAATGCCCCAGGATCTGAGCGTCACTCTGGAAACAAGTCTGACATCAGAAATCACAACATTCAAAAACCAGTAAGTGAGCACCTTCAGTCTTCCTCATGATCTACTAATTTCTATACTCAGATAGATGAATAACAGTTCAAGGCTTCAAAGAGAAACAGCAGAGTTGAAATTAATTTGCAAATTTGACTGTGTTTCCTCAAGGCTAAATAAGACCTTTGGGTTTTTTTCTCATTACAAAAGGTGATTTGACCTCATCTTCCTCTATATGCTGTTCCCCCAGTTTCTGAATCTTAACAACTGCTTTAATTTGCTGTTATGGTGTGACCTGATCCAATAGCTTACACTTCCCTGCATTTATTTTCCTCCCATTCCATAAGCTCCCCATCTTCTATGTGTCTGATGAACTACCACTTTCTTCCACAAAAGCTCATGCAATAAATAAATCTGTTAGTCTTTAAGTGCCACAGAACTCCTTGTTTGTTTTGCTGAACTAGACTAACATGGCTACCCCTTTGGTACTCTGCAGTCCTTGAAGAACTAGAGCACCAAATCCAACTATGCACTAGATAGATTCATACTCTCAAAAGGTAAAGTCCTTGAATATTATAGGGACTTTTGTTGGTATTCTAGATGCATGAAGTCATAGGCCAGGTGAATTGTGACTGCCATAGCTATAGTTAGTGTAGCTATATTAGATTCATCCATTGCTATTTGTAACGCTGTCCTGGTTATCATCTGCCCATCGTCCATCATCTCTCTCAGTTCTTCCTCACATTACTATAGGAGCTGAGATACAAAGGATGAACCCTACCCCACACTAGAAAGTTGTCTTAGTAAATAGAGCTTGGTAGCTCATAACATAGAATGGAAGGAATACTAAAGACCAGCTTTCAAGCCCAAATGGTTGTTTCTTCAGGGTCCTTGTCTTTTAGCACCTCTTGGTGGATTTGGCCTTCTCCTGGATTGTAGACACGATGAGCAACTTTGGAATCAAATGGGCATAAAAAATGCTAGCAGCAGGGAGGGTAGCTGGAGTATCTCCCATGCTACCTCCACATCATCTTCAGGAAGTCCCTCTAATTCTGGTGATGGTGCTGTGATGTTGGAGGCAAAATCTGTCCTCTGTGTTGAAACAGGGTAGAGGCCCCGCTCTGTTGAAAGATAACCCCCATCAGGTCTCTGCAGAAATGGTGGAAAGTTGTATTGGAACAGGTCAGACTGTGGCTGCACCATCCACTGCCAGTCCTATCTTTCTAATATCTCTGTGGGTATTCTGCTTGCTTCTCAAGTGATGGTTCCCTGTTTGATGCAGGTAAGTAGGGTCCCAGTGGTAAGGAGGAAAAACAGCTCTCTCAAAACAGCGGTGCTGTGGTTGGAGCTGGTGCCAATGTTAAAAGGAGAAGTGAAGGGGTTTCATCACAGGTATTCATCAAGACTTCAGCCTTGCTGGTTGTGCCTTGTGCTACCTCTCATCAACACTACGGCTTTTGAGGGCTTATCTGTGGATCTCAAGTTCCAAGATTGGTGCAGTCAGCACTGGGGAGAGACATCAGCACCAGTACCAATGGCTTGTGTGCCTTTTTGGCCTTACTTTCTGGCTAAAATCTGATATGTGTTGCCTGGTAGCAGGGGTACTGATGAAAGAATCTCCTTAATTCTGGCCTGGAGGACATTTCAGCTGTTGGATCTGAAGCTCCTTTTAGGTATTGGTCCAAGAAGCGCAGCTTGAGCTTTGTTTTGGGAGCTCTGGATGTGGGAAGAAAAGTGAAGCAGGTGGAACTCTTGCCAGGGACATGAGCCTCCCCAAGGCAGAACACATATCAAAGAGTTCTGAAAATCAAACGCGAGTAGGATATAGTCAGGTTCCATCACACTGCTCTGGGCTGAAAGAGGGAACTGATGGAGGGTTCCCTCCACCTTTTATGAGCTTGCACAGGAGAAGAAAGTGGCGCAGGGCACATGTATAGCCCTGCCCAACTCAGTTGGGAATTGCACATGAGGTGCATGGACTACACACTGACACATTCTTGAAAAATCAGTATTTGCCTGTTACTACCTCGTACTTCAAACACTTACCACCACAGGCAGTACCTTTGAAACTAATGGGACTGTTCATGGTCTGGGAATTAAATGCTTGAAGGACTGGGTTCTTAGTTAGGATTATGTTTGTTGTTTTCAAAGTCAGACACTGAAACATATTAGAAGTCAGATATTGACAACTACAATGAATCTGAGGTCAATTACATCTGTTTAGAACAAGAATTATTATCCTTGCATTGAGAATCTCAGCAGTGACCCAATTCTATTCTCGCTGAAATCAATGAAAGCAGGACTGACCCTCAGATGCCTTTCATTTTATGCAAGACAAACTTAGCTCCTCTAACTTCCAGAGGAAAAAAAACTGTGTTAAAATGGAGTTAAGATTGAGACCACCTACCAGTAATTTAAGCGGGAAAAAGCACCACAAGGATGATGTAAATTACAAATCCAGGAAATCTGGACCTAAGATTACATTTAAAGGTAACTGATGCTAAGACTTGGAAAAGCCAGCGGAGCCCAGTCTTTGTGCTATAAAAGAGTCCCCCTGCACTCTTCCATCAGTGCTCCCACAATGCACAATGGAGCACAGGCAACAGTGCTAAGGGAAGCCTTTCAAGTTCTGATGCCAAATCTAAAAAAACAGTCCTGGAATCTTTAAGAAGCTGTGACAGTTAGGCCAAACTACCAATGACACCAAGTCTTTCATAGCACAGACTCTTACAGTCAAAAGAATTGTTGTATGCTAATTCTCTGTACAGAAAGGGTGACAGGTGGTTGAGTTACCTCTCATGTCACAGTGGCTCAGCTTATGAGTTACCTGAACAGTTCCTGAGCCTGTTGGTAGCTTATATCAGCAGTTCTCAACCTTTGGTGGGCCGTGACACACTTGGTAGCATACCGTGATCCTACAGGACACAACAGCTCCCTCTCCCCCCAGGCCAAATCCAGCCATTTCCCTGTGTGAAAGGTGAATTTTCCCCCTTGGATTTTGCTGTGGCTAAACTCCAGCCTGTGTGATGGAATGTAACCTGCTAGGCCCCCTGATCAGAGAACAATTATGTGGTGTTATCTTTCAGGGTCAGAAAACCACAGACTAACAGTTTTTTAAGAAACCCACTGCAAGTATCCCCAGACTGGTTCAGACTGGACCCTGGGAAAGCAACAAGATAAACTACAGTGAACATCTGCAGAGCTCAAGAGGAAACAAAAACAAAAACAAAAACAAAAAAACACCAAAAAAAACCCCAAAAAACAAAAAAACAAAACCACTGACCAAGGTCAGTAAGCTTCCAGGCAAGCGGGAAATATGCTTACTCTGGGAGTTCTCCCCCTAAAAACGGGGGGGGGGGTCTGTTTTGGGACACGTTGGAGAGATGATAGGTCAGCAGCCTATTGTATCAACAAGGGATCTGGCCACCCCACAGCACTCCCCACCATCCATTAGGGAGGCGTTGAACCCCTTGACTGATCACCACAGGAGCCTCTAGTTCTCTTTTTTTCCCCCCCTCTCTTTGCAGATTTTTTTTTTCTTTTCTTTGTCCTTTTTGACTCTTTTACTAATTTCTTTTTCGCCTGGCCACCCTGGATTGCAGGGCCACAGGCCTCTGCATATCAAAGGGAGGGGGGGGGCCAGGTGGTGTATAACCAGTTGAAACCAGTCACAGTGGACTCTGGATTTTTATGGCTGCAGGCAGCCACAGTGAGCTGTACGTTTGGTCGAGCCAATTTCAACACCAGGTTGGTTGAGTGCACGTCTTTTGAGAAGCAAGCTGTTGGCTGACATCAGACTGGTGGGCTGCTGATTTTTGAGACCGCAGGCAAGCTCAGTAAGCTGCACTTTGGGTCATAGCCGATTGCTCAACACCTGGGCTGCTCTTTCAAGCTTTACACTCTGTCTCAAAGAAACAGGTCTGCTGTCTGTCCCTCTGGAGATAACATCCAGATGTCATAAATATAACCTGGTCAAATTTGGGATTTAAATTGGGAAATGCTTTTTGGGGTTGTGTGTATATGTATTATCACTGCTCTAAATTTACTAACCCCACAGATCCAAATCGAGCTGGTGTTTGTTACCTCTAACTCCTCTCCCACAATCCAATCTGGGCAACAGCAGAGTGAAAGAGTGTGATGAAAGAATAAATCCACTTGTATTTCCTGCCAGGCACCCCAGCTGACCCTTGTAACTGCTAGCTGCAAACAACCCATGGCTAGCCACACTGGGCTGTGACCCATCGTGTCTGGATAGCAAGGGGGAGAAAGCAAAGTGTTTGTGCTGTCCTGGGCTGCGCATGATGTTTCAGTGTATGTGTTAAATAGAAAAGCTCTTTTGCCCATGGATTGTGCTCTCTCTCTGTCTCCCATGAACCCCACCCTGCTAAACTGCATCAACCAGGACTGGCACCGGGGTTTTACTTCAGGGTTAGGCACAGGGATTGGGATAGGCATTGTAGTCGTATTAGTGCTCTATTTTCTGTTTATTGGGCTATTAATTTGTACTTGAAGTATCTTTAAACACGTTAAAGAAATAGAGTTCTGAAAACGCAGTTTGTATGGGGAGTTGTGACAAGTGGGATTTAAGAGGAGTTGCAAGCTTAAGCTGCTATTACTGAATTTGATAATTTTTATACAATATTGTTAAACATTATTAGAAAAAAATATTAACCTCTCATTTAACCTACTTTTTTTTTCCTTTTCTATAACCCTATCTACCTCAATAAAAGTTACATAAATAGTGATTAACCAGAAAATAGTGGTCTGGTCTCTTACCTCTCGATTGGGACACACTCTCGCAGGGTGGGGTCCGCACCCCAGCGCCCCACTCTCCCACAACACCCTCGATCTCTGCTACACACTTATTGCTGTATGGCAACACAGTAATGCATCCCAACACGGTAGCTGAGAACCACTGGCCTACATAATCACAGCAATTAGGAAAAAAAAATTATTTTAATGCCTTAGAATAAGTTCTATTGTAACTAAGCAAATATAGCCTGTGCATAATATTTCATTAATTCTAACTAAGTAGAAAGTTTGAAGATTGTGTGTTTTTTCTCTTACATCATTTGGAACAAAAATGGGACCAATACATACTCAGTTTGTTAAAGAACTCCAATTTAGAATTACTCAAATTAATAACAATGTATTTACTTATATATTTTCAGAAAATTCACTCTGTACTCAAAAGGTAAGTCTGCTAAGTTTAGAGGAGAATATATTATATTTTTCATACAATCATAGAAAAGTAGGGCTGGAGCAGTCCACAAAGAGCCAACAAGTCCAGTACCCTGTGCTGAGATAGGACCAAGTAAATCTAATCCTGAGATATTTGACCTGTTTAAAAAAAAAAAAGTTGATTTGGCATTGTGCTCTCTTGGCAAATCTATGGTGGTTATTCCTTACAACCCTATTACCTTCTACATGCCTACAACTAATCATTTGTTATAGTATCCTTGAGTATGAAAGTTAGGCTGAATGGTCTATAGCTCTCTGGGCCCACTCCTTTCTTTTCATCAAATCAGGAAATCCATCATTTCATGATAACTTTCACTCACATTACCTTCAGTCGTCAGATTCACAACTAATTCTTCCTTGTTGGACAGAATCAAATCTAAAATGACTGTTCCTCTGGTAATTTCTTCCACATTCCCCAATAAAAAAGTTGCCACCAACGTATTCCAAGAACTTACTGCACATTTTATGTTGTGTCATTTAACTTCACCAACAGATTCTTGGGATGTTAAAGTCTCCCATTAAGGCCAGGTCTTGTGTTCTGGATATTCCTGTTATTTGTTCAGGAAATGCCTCATCCACTTCCTTGTTGATGTGGTGGTATAGGAGATGTTTCCGCTCTTGATCCAGAGACTTTCAACTGATTTGCCCTTCGTATCCTTTAAGCCAAGAGGCTAGCAACCTATGGAATCTGAGCTGAGTTTGAGTGGCACACTGGACTGTTCTCAGAGCCATGCAGCAGCTGCTACCTCCTTCCAGCCTTGCCTCTCTCACAAAGCAGGATGGGGCCAAGGAGTACCCTGCTGGCCAGGGCTGTGCAGTGGGTGCCAGTGGTCACTCCCCCCTTCCATCCCTGCCTTCTTCCAAGAGGATTCAGCACAGGAACCAGGTTGGCACATAAACAGGTGAGGAAAAGTGCCTGTGCTTGCCTGACCATTGCGCACTCAGGGTCCCTAGGGTGAATGAGGGGATAGAAAGCTGAGGGGCTGAGTCAGCATGCCACTGCCCCTTTCAAGCCACTGTCAAATGTAGGCGAGGATTGGGGACAGCAGACTTGGCACCGCCTACCCAAAAGTTTGCCAACCCTTGCTAGACTTCAGAACAATCATCAGACACAACAAACTGGTTGGATCCCTGCTTTAAATGCCAACCAAAACTCAACCTTAGCTAGAGTCATAGCAAGTGTCTTCAACACAGGTATAGTATGTGCTCTTTTAGACACCCTAAATCCAATTAGCAAAACCTAACATAGAAATAAATATGTCGTAGGACTATACAGACTAGCCTTCTTCAATAAACTGAAATTTAATAATAAACTAAATTGTACGAGAGTCCTGTGGCATCTTAAAGACTAAGACTTCTTTGAGCACAAACTTTCCAACCCACTTTGTCAGATGCCATCTTGCATCTGGTGAAGTGGGTTGGAGCCCACAAAAGCTTATGCCCAAAAAAATCTGTTAGTCTTTAAGGTGCCACAAGACTCTTGCTGTGTTTGCTGTATATTGACTAACAAAAGGCTACCCCCCTGGAAACTGAATTCTGTGATTTTTCACATTAGCTTAACAAAAACAGTAAATTGGTAGAAATACAGTACTCTTAACTAGATGATACCATCTCCTATCGAATTTATCTTCGTCCTTTAATATGAATGGAAAACATCTTTTTTTTAAAAAGCAATCATCTATTCCAGGTCCCAAATTTCTCAATATATATAAAAATGTGCCTGAAAAATATTCCCTCCTTTATTTTCTTAATAAGAACCCAATGCTATTCCTCTAAGTCAAAAGCAATATTCCTATTGATTTTGTATGGGAATAGATTGGGCTTTATTACTCGTGTTCAAGTTTTGCTGGCCCCACAAATGTATCCCTTTTTTTTCTGGATTAGGGTTGCCAATTTTGGTTGGACATATTTTTGAAAGTTTCATCACAACGTTTAATTAAAAATTAATCTTTTATTTTTAGAGACTGCAGGACAAATCTGGAGGGTTGACAACCTCTGTTAGGTCACCTGTGGCTGGAACCAGATTCCTGAAATCAGGTTTGGGCAGTTTAAATGCAACTCAATATATTTTTAATCAGTTTTTATCACATATCAATGTGAACAACTAATGTAAAGCAGAAGAAATTATATATAATCACTTTATTTTATTAAGATGCTCTCAAAAAAGTACCAGAAGAAACTACATTATATGACACTACTAATAAATGAGATATGATAGAGCTCAATGCAAATTTAACTGCAGTCAGGTTCTTCAAACGAAGCAACAGCAATTTGACAGTCTGACTAAAAATCAAAAAAATTAAAATAAAAGACAATGTAATATATTCAGACAGTTAAAGACTATTGTTAAACTGTTATGTAGTACATAAAGATATCTATACTCTTTTAGTATAGTTGGATAAGACCATTTAATTGTGGGGGGGGGGGCATGAAAAGACAAAATATGTAACTAGAGAAGGTTCGACTACAACAACTTGTATACATATTTAGTTTATGTCAACCAAATATAATTCCACTCTGTAACTTGCTATGCACCAAAGATTAGGATTTACTTTTCACTAACTCAAGGTCAAGCAACCATTTCATTTAGATTCTGTACAATATTCTAGGTCACAATGAAAAATTCTCCCTCTTCAGGAGATTTTTTTTCCCCATACAAGAAGAAAACCTATGAGGAATTTTAAGTAGTCAAACAGTGGGTGACTGAAGTGGCTGTAATGGAGACTAGCATTATCCCAATTAAATAATACAAACAAAAATGGCCTATTTGGACCATAGCAGAAGAAGAATACAAGGAGTACATACAAGAAGTGAGGAATACCAGGAAAAAGGTACAACTAGGGCAAATTTATTATGTAGAGTACTGTTGCCATGGATATTTTACATAGACATGCAAAATCAAAATAGTCTGTGACTCATTAACTATGTGAATTCATCTCAGTAATATGAAACCCTTTTTCAAGTTTAAGTAATTGCTCAGTGGTAGACCTAGAAAGATTACTCCATGTACAAGAGCAGTCTTAATACCATACACATGTCCGAATGCACTATTCAAATCTTGTAACCCAACAAATAATTGAAACATTTAGCAAACTGAAAACATCACAAAGAAAAACGCAAATGTCTAGACAGAGCTGAATTCTGAATACTCAGAGAATGTTAAAAATTTAAGAAAATTTAAAAAAGCCAAAACCAAGTACATTCACTCTTCAGCTGTAATCTAATTAAATATGTTAGCTGCTCCCTCTGCTGGTTCTGTGGCAGCAATTAATTAACCTTAACCTAGGATCTAGGACCTCTACTGTCATCAGTGATGTGGTCCAAAAAAGTAAAAGGTGTTTTGTTATGTCTTCTTTTAATTTTGAGATCCGTTAGAAACACAAACCAATTTTTAAAATGTTATTTTGTAAGAAGAATATTTCTAAGCTTCTAAAATGATGGTATACTAAATGGGGAGTTTCATAATTAAAATCTCTAAGTTCTAATTTAACGAGATGTTAGAGTTTTGACGCTGGAATTACTGAGTGAATTTCTAAGGATTGTATTACGTTAGGAGGTCAAGCTAGATCAGTGGTTCTCAACCTTTTGCAGGTTGCAACACACTTGGTGCTATGTGTGACCCTACAAGACACACCGGCCCCACCAGCAGCCAAAAACCTCTCCCTGTTGTCGAATCCAGCCTGGTAAACTGCTGCTGTGCTCCAGCAGGTGGCTGCTGGCTCTCTGTGACATACTTACCATTGTGTGGTGACACAAAAATTTGTCCTGACACAGTGGTTGAGAATTGCTGGGCTAGATAATCGTAATGGTCTGGCTTTAAAATCTGTGGTTTTGGGTGTCCCCCCCCCATACTCTTCATGGTGATCTCTGACTAACACTCACGATGCTCACTAAGCACTAACACCTGTAACATGGCTTTTAAGGCCACAGCAACATTCGAGAAAATGAAAGGCGTTTTAAAGTTCATGTAAGTATTCTGTATGTCAAAAACGTGCACCAGCAAAATGTCTCAGGATACTGGAGACAGAATAAAGTAGTAGCAGACATCCTCTACATCCTCTCATCGCTGCCAGCCCTCACCACTAGCCATGACCCATGGGTAACAGTAATCTTTGCACACAACTCTCATGTTCAAAGGGTCAAATCTGTGATGTATTACATGCTCCCAATTTCCTCTGACTTTAGTGAAAGTTGATGTGTTCAGGACCTCATAAAATTAGACCTATAGAGAAAAAGCAGCAAGATTTTGGCTAGTACTGGTATAGGTATGTGCAGAGCGTTTCATTTGCAAAGAGAGAGTGATGCTGAATGCAGGTTAAGTTGAACAACTGTAAATTGCACGGTCCACATAGCTGAGTTGCTTCCAGCCTAAGCCCTAGTCTACACTTGGGGCTTTTTTTTTTTTTTCCACAGAATCAACTTCCTTGTGTAACCAGCGGTGACTTTTTAATCTGCCAGTAAACATCAGGGGAAAGCCAACTGCAAGCTTTCCCCTACTCCCTCTGACCCCAAGGACTTCTGGGAGTGGCGCGGCGAGTTCATACTTGCCAAGATCTGCTCCCAGAAGGGCAAACTGACAGCAGCAAATTTGCTGCCATCAGTACAGACATACCCTAAGTTCCCATACCCCTGGCTCCCTTGATGTCCCTTCAATAACAGTCCCCCAAGAAAACATGGCCCCTTTGAATCCAGTTGCACTGATCACTATGCACAGGAGGAACCCAGAATGCAGCCCTAAATGTGTTTGGTTAAACTCTGTCTTCTCTATCTTCCTTCAAAAGTTGATTTGTAGCTTTGGGAATTAACATAGCTGCTCCCATGTCAATTAAGGGATCTCAAGGACTACCCTATGTACTCCCTTTCTTTTCTTCTTTTTTTTCTTTTTTTTAAAGTAACTGGAATCACATAAAAAAGAATAACGTATTTAATTGGTTAAACTGCTCTTGTTTTTCTAAAATGAGATATTCTAAGTACCCTGAAGGCATGTAATTCCAAAACAGGAAGCCAGAAAGAAGAAGAACACTCAGTTACTCTAATCTTGTACAGATCTTTTGGAAAGTATTTTCCTAAACAGTTACTGAAAAAATCTTTTCTTGTGCTGCATGCTACTACATGTAGCTTAAGCGAGGATCAGTAGAAATTTCAGTATATTTACTATTTAAATTACTCCTGGTTATGTAAAGATATCAACCTAGTACCATATTTCTTTCTATCACTTTCTATATTTTATTAACCTGTAGTCATTTGCCAATCAAATTATTCACTGGAAAAATAGTTTAAGATTAATAAACTATTTTTTAAAAAACCACAGACTACAACTCAATTCATAAAGAAGGATCTGCTGCTGAGACTATCTGGTACAGCTACAAAACTGAAGGCCAAATCTGACACTTCATTATAAAACCCTTCAAAAAAAAAAAAAAGTGGTATATAATGCAGTTGCAGAACTCCCTCTGGTGTAATTTTAGAATACGGACTTAGCACATACATGATATTTTAAAAATGAATTACTTAGATTCTGATACAGTATTGTGTTGGGTGTGTCCCATGAAGAGTTCCACTGGAGTCACTGAGACACAAGTGGGCCCAATGGTCTGCCCCACACTAAACACTGCATGATCTGGGCTTGTTTATGTAGAATTTTCCATGTAACCTATTAAGATCAATACAGAAACAAAAAAGTCACGTATAGCAATTTAAGTTATAGCAATGCATACATTTACACACACACCATTGAATGTATATAAATATGCATGTAAAGTGCAGTAGGTATCTATATAGTAAGACTGAAGGACTGATACCTATCTTTGTCACCTGTAGAAGTCAACACAAAACTTCCAGGATACTATCACCCACACAACTCAACACAAATCTTCCAGCATAACTTCAGACACACATCAACACAACTGCCACACACATCTCCCAGTACACCACCACAATCAGCACACACATAGTAAGCCCAAAGACTTATAACACTTCACTATAGCACATTCCCCACATTTGCACCCACACAAAAATCACCCGGCACCACATACACGCAACCTCACACTTATCAATATTTACCACAAAACTGAGTGGCAAAGCCATAGGTCATCACTAGAGTGTGTAACATTATTATGTACAAACTATTTTAAAAGAATATTTTTAAGGTTGCAAAGTTAAGCACACAAAAGTTACAGCATAACAGAATTAAGGTTACCTGTGCAACTTTAATTCAGCCCTGTCTGATAATTTTTTTTAATAGAACACCTAACTTAAGTGCTTGACTTTACAATCTTAAGGTTATTCTAACGTAGCTTTTTGTGTGTAATTTCCTAGATTTTTTAGAAAAGCAAATAAAAACAAAAATTTCATACTGTAGCATTAAATTGGTTCCCGCTTGGTTCATCAATAGTGCTGGAAACCAAACTAGCAGAACAGACATCTGCCCCTTGAGCTAACAGAGTAACTGATTGCAGTAGCAGGTGGTAATCCTCTATGTTGACCAGCATTGGTGGGGTGGGGGTGGGGAAGGGAACTATAATTTGCCAGTGGGTTTCACAGATACTTTCTGAGGGATAAGAAATGATGAAGCTCTGGCATCTTTGGTTCCATTCCAAGCTACTGAAGGCAGTACTCCCTCGTGCGCACAGCCCCATCATCTTTGTCTACCTAGTCCCAGTCTCTATATCTAATAAGGCCTCTCATTCCAGTCTGTTTGCTCAGCTAGTCTTAATTTCCTCCTCTGGAATCACTGTCCAGGTCTCAATCTCCTCCAAATCTCAGTCCCTTCCTCAGCCCACAGCCAGTCCCACTCTCCTTTCCCTACTAGTGCTACTGTTCCCCTGGCTCCTTATGCAGGCTCACCCAATCTTCCTCTCAGCTCCTTATCCCACCTCTTTCCCTTGTCTGCCTCAAGCAATCTCACTTTTCCCTTCCATTATCCACTCCCTGAGTCCTTGTTCAAATTTCTTTGTCCAGTCTATTCCATTTCTCTCCTAACATGCCAGTTCCTGTTATCAGTCTTTTCTCCTCCACCCGCTCAATTTCACCCATGTTTCTAATCCCAGGTTCTTTGAACAACTTGTCCAAGCCTCCTCACATTCTGCAGATCCTCATCCACATCTCAGTGTTCCTTCACTGGTTTCCAGTCCCAACCTCCCTGCCCAGCTAGTCACACCTTGTATTCCCAGTCACAGATTCACTACCCCCAAACTCCTCCTGTGTTGCCTTGTCATGATTCACTCCCTAGCCCAGCTTTTGTCCCTTCTGCATGTAAATCTGACAGCTCTCTTTTACTATACTGGGTGCCAGCAGGAAATCACTGACAGAACAGGTGAAAATCTCCCTGCTATCACTTCCAATATCTGGCCCCAGTCTGAAGGATCCGAGAGCAGCAATTACAGGGAAAATCTGCTTTTGCCTCTGTAAAAGGAGAATGCTCAATTGTTCTGTGGGGATGGCATACACACAATCCTGTGACATACTGAAGTTGTGAGGTGAGAGCACGTGGTTAGTCGCTTTCTGGGAATGGAACATGCCCAGTCTCGTCAACACTAGGAACTGTGAGTGGCTCATGAAGGCCCAGTGAGGATGAAAACTTTGGAGATGTTTAGCTGCTAAAAATGATGAAATCTCTATGGAACGTGTGTGAACTGTGATTTTTATCTTGGCCAAATTTGGCCAAGCAAAGGCACGTAGCCCTGGCACCAACGCCAGCCTCTGACAAATTTCAAGTCCTACTTCAAAAGCATAGGGGCACAAGAGCTGTTCAAAGAAAAAGCTGCCAGTGTTTTTTAGTGTGGACATAATGTATTTATCTCTCACCATATTCTGTGAAACAGCTGAACTATTTTGGCTGAAATCTTCCCAAAATTTAGCCTCAGGCAGAGACACCCAGTAAATGCTCGACATTTGGTCTTGAGACACTGCTCTGCTTAAAGCCAAGCAAAATCTGAAACGTCCATCTTGCGGAAAATTCTGATATTTCAACATTTTTTCCCTAATCAGGACAAAAAATGAAATATTAAAATATTTCATGGAATGACACATTCAAAAATTTTCAATACTGAAACAATGAAATGTGTTGGTTTCTAAATAAAACATTTCAATGTTACCAGATCAAGATATTTCATTTTGGTTTGTTAAACTGAGTTAAAATCTTTTATTTAGATTCATTCTACATTAAACTGCATTTCCCTGTTGTGGGATGCACTGCCTCACAGGAGTTGTTGTTTAGGTCTAGTCTGTAGGCTAGGATCGTTCAATGGACAGTATATTCCATGATACAGCTATAGTGATATGACTCCTATAAAACAACACTTCATGTTGCACCACAGGATGCATAGCCCAGCCTGGGAACTCAGCCAGTAGGTGAATTAGGACAAATAGTCACCCTGAACCACACTTCCCACAGACTGTGTGCCACAACAGGACAGCTCTGTTTAATGTTGAACGGCCTCTAAACGAAACATTTCAGATCAACTCAACACACCAAAATATTTTGATTTGGGCCAAACTTGTCCCAAACAAAATGTTCTGTTTGGTTCTTCTCTCCCCATCCCCACAGGAAACAAATTTTCCCGTGAAATATTTCAATTTTATGGAAACTGCGTTTTCCTTTGAATGATCAATCCATCATAAAACTCCCAACCAGCTGTAGCTCTGGTATGGCAGCATTGAATGAATTAGCACTGTATATTTTTAAAGGCATTTAAAATAAAAGATGAAATTTAAAAATGTAAGGCAGCCTACATTATTTCATAGTGAAACTTGCATATTTCACATGGACAGAAAGTATTTTTCAAATTAACTTCATAAGGATTTTTACCATTTGAAGTTACTAAGCATACTGGGATTGTGCTCCATGTGCCAAAACATGCATTTACATGATGGACAATAAGAATAAAACCAATTTACTACAGATCATCAGGGACAGGATTACTTTTGTACCAGATTTTTCTTTGTTTTAAATACAGTTGTGTCAAATAAATCTACATTAACATAAATCAAAGCTGTAACTTCACATAGCCAAAATCCAGAAAATTTACAGTTAAGCATACATGCCAATTTTGCCTTTATGAGTGACTTTCAAATAGCAAGATATCTACCTATACCCATTATTTTCCTTCAAAAAGCTCTCAACAAATGTACTGCATTTCAATGGAATGTTAAAAATGTCCCTATTTTTCTCAAATATAAAAATCCACACTTGCCTACCCCACTGGGCTTAACAATTACAAGACATCTGGTAAGGAAAACAACCCACCCTTTGGAGATCCCCTGCACTGCCAAGCAACAACAGGAAGTCATATTTCAAATAAAATTCTGAATTTCCTGGATAATGGAGGTTAAGCCTCCCTCCAGCCCCCTTCTAATGTTTGTTTGTTTGTTTTTTTTCTGTCTGTGAATGTGTCCTCCAAATGCTGACAGGTATGGGTCACAACAAAACTGTGCAATTGCTTACAATGTAGTATGTTACTGCTCAAACAGAAAATAGGGATACTACACAAGCTGCAGCAGGGGAATCCACAATGACAAACATGACCTCATTACCACAAAACATGCAGCAATAATTCCTTATAACATACTTGGAGAATTTTATGTTTTGTTTCCATTTTTCAGAGGAGATTTTAAAGTTAGAAATTAGATTACAACAAAACAAGAGCTCAGACTTAGCCCTGACGTAACTCCACTGGCTTCAATGAAGACACTGCAAATAACTTGGATTTAGACCTTTTTACAATAGAATACTGTATATATATTTTATCTTGAGTTGAAGTTTAGTGTGATTGAACATGACGCAATCATCATATAGATCTCGATCCTGCAACTCTTATGTACATTAACAGTCCTTACTTATGTATATGGGAAAACATATACCATGAGAATAAGAGTTTGTTACTTTTACAATATCATTAATTTCAAAGGCTCACTTGAGATAGAAAGGAAACATGCAACTCCTCAATTAATGGAAAGAGATTCCTAAATGTGCTAACCATAAATTGCTTTAACCAAGAAGAGGAAAACAGTAAATGAAACCTACAGAAACTAGGTATTTGTGCAATGTTGAGTTCCCTTCTTTATGTCTTTTAACAGTCACAGGTTTCGCTAGACTGTTCCACTTTGAACTCTCTTCTGTCCCAGTGGAAGGGCAGTTTGCCTCAAGCCAGGGGCCGGCAACTCCTGGCACATGTGCCTATTCACAAGAGCATACAGGGCTCCTGGTCTTGCGGTGCCATGGTAGCTCCCCCTGCTGGCCCTACCCCCAGCGGTGTCTGAGGCCGCAAGAGCTGCACATGCTCAGCAGCTCCTGTCCCCGCTCCCCAACTGGTGGTCAGGGACAACAGTGAAAAGAAGCCACTTCACACGTCTCACCTCCCTCCTGTTGGCCCAGTCCCCAGCACCTGCTGAAGTTTGGTGGGGGGCGCAGCGCTGGCACAGGAGATGGCAAAAGTTGTCAACCCCAGCCCGAGGCCTCCCCTTTTGTGATGGTACCCGACCCTAGTGGCATTGCAATGTGGCACATGCAATCACAGCATCACTGAGGTTTGACTGAGCCACCACTTCTTTTGTCTACATTGGGGTGGCCAGGCCACATTTAAGTGGCACTGCAATTTCATGTGCTAAGTCAGATCACCAATCAAGACTGATCTGTCCATCCTTTTATCTCCTGCTAAGGACAGGCAGATCAACAAAACATCAGTACTGCTGTGCCTCATGTTTGCCACTTGAAATACTGAAAATTATACTTAACAGCTTTATGAGCAAGGACAAGGAAGGTGTTTGATACCAAAACCATTATGAAGTGCGACAACACCATCAAGAGCAAGGGAAGAAGATGGTGTTGGTTGGTTACTGTAAAATTGCCTCATCTCCCCTAGATGACCACGTGTGATATCAGTCTCATGAGGGTAACAGACAGAAAGAGGATTTGCTGCAAGCATTGAGGCATAGCCTTGTCCCTTAAGTTGCTGCTCCTTTGATAGCAGCATGGTGCAGTAAAATTTCCTATCGTGGTGGTGGAAGAACTAAGGCTGCTCCCCCCGAAACCTTCTGCAAAGGATTGTAGAGTATCTATATGAAAGTTTCCTTGAGACATTGAAGAAGGATCCTCATAGTATTCCTGTGTACATAAACAGTCTGTTCCTGGAGTAAGCCTCCACTGAAGTTTACCAACACCCCCTCCAAATGAAAACTCCTTTCCCCCCCCCCCCCCCAAGAAATTAGATGCTGGACTGGGGACATAAATAGACCAGATGTGCCTTCCACAGCATCTTGGTTACTGATGCCATCCCACGACTGGCTGAGCTGCTCAGGGGTAATGAACAGGTCCTGGCTGTTTGGGAAAATGGGTACCCCACTCTCTTGCCCCCTATTCTCTTTTTCATCTTCCTTCTCATCCACAAAGTCTTCCTCATTCATCCTGGACTGGGACTCTAGCGGTATTGATGCTGAATGGTGGCAGCACCAGTAAGAATCACATGCAGCTCCTCATAAAAGCAGCATGTCTTCAGTGATGAGTCAGAAAGACTGTTTGCCTCCCTAGTTTGCTGATATACCTGCCTCAGCTGTCTGATTTTAATGCGGCACTGTTACACATCCCCGTAGCGGCCCTTCTGAACTATAACGTGCAATATCGTCTCACAGATACCATGGTGTCTTATCCTAGCTTGGAGCTGACCAAGAGCAGACTCTTCACCTCACAGGCTGATGAAATCCAAGACTTCAGGTCAACTCCATGCTGGGGTGCATTTGGGATGTGCAGTTGTCATGAGCTGTTCAGCTACCAAGTTCTCGCCATGCTGACCAAACAGGAAATGGTAATTCAAAATTTTCCAGGGCTTGAGAGGAGGAGCCATGTTCTTCTTTCATGGCCATTGTGCAGCAGAATGCAAATGTCCTGAGTGGTCAAAACAGAGAATTACAGGATAGCTCCCAGAGGCCAATGATGCTGGCTTATATTGAGCTCTGCCTTCACTGATGCTAATTCAACCTATTGAATTCGACTTCAGTGCTACACTTGCAGAAGTGGTTTTAGTAAGTCAAATTTTACTGTGAGTTAAGTCAGTGTAAATGAGGTGGCAGTGGAGATGCATGCTTTCGCGGGTTGACATAGCAGTGTTATATCAACCTTCATTGTCTGTGCAGACCAGTCCTTAGAAAGGTAAAGTGTTTTAACCAAGCTTAAACAGCAAGTCAGGGAAAGAGCCAACAGGTGAATCTATTTCTTCTTCCTGTTGTCTGGTCTTACGCACTAGACTGCATTACACCTCCAAACATACAAAACAATTATAACCACCTGATTTCACAATTTATATCAAACAAAGCAATTTTAAAACCAATTCTGAAGTCTTAGTACAAAAAGCATTTATGAACACCAGTGATCTTTAAACCAAAGGATGTTGGTAAAATAGGGTTTAGAGATACATTATTGTTCTCAAAACCAAACATTCCAGAATCAAGATCAAACACTGTCAAGCTGTGATTATTCAATGCTAAAATATCAATGTGTTTAGAAAGTCCTTTTCATAATTGTTTAATTTAAAACTAAAGTGACTTACAAATCATGTTTAAAGGTTTAGCAGAAGGTTGGAACCATCTTTAATCACAGCATTGTATTTATACAACCAAGTTTCAAAAAAAGACTTAGAACATTCACAACTTTACCCTCATTTAGATTTATTCTTTAGAGTGAAATTTTTTAATAAATCATTATACAAAAATAATGGCTTTGTAGCAAATATCTAATGTTAATATTTGAAAAGGACTGCCAAATTGTTACACACTCTAAGCAATCTGCTCCAAAAAGCTAACTGGCACTTAATTAGCTAAGAAAAAATGTAGTCTTCAATTGCAGAGGAGAACACAAGCCTGAAAACATCCGAAGGATAAAACATTCAACTATAGAGAACTGCTTAGATTTATACAAGAGATATTACTAGGAATAACTGGATACAATTATATCCCTAATCAACTTTATTATACTGACAAAGACTTCCAGCATATATGTGGCTATAGAGTCTGATCTATCCGAAGATGCTAACATATAAGATATGTTTATGACCTTTTTGCACTGTAACTGAAAGGTGAAGATGTTGGCACTTTAGCAAAGGATTACATTCAAAATACTTATTCATTGAAATTAAATAGGCATTAAACAAAAACCACAAGGATTTTAAATGTTCTGATTAAAAAATTTATCTTCCCTTTGTTTTTTTGTGATGTCATTTTCATGACATTAGCTATTCAGTCATGGAGACTTCCAGACAAGAAAGAACTTAATTATTAATAGAAAAAGAAGCAGACAACACCAGTTTTTAATTTTTATTTACGTATTTATTTACAGAAAAACCCTTTCAAAGCTTCTTTATACATCAAAATCAGCAATAAAGGACACAACCCTAAACTGTCTAACTTTTTACGCTGTTTGTTTAAAAGTGTGATAACCTGTGATTGCGATGGATACTGTGCATGTGTCAAATGCACAAAGATAAAGATCATCCTTTCGAAATGTTGTTGTTGACTGATTACATTGGACAGGATTGTGGATTTCCTTTCTTTTAATGTTTCAGTTGGTGGTGGTTGTACTTGAGCAACCTTAATTGATGCACAAAACGGTGTTATACAAATCCATTTGCCTTCATTATTAAACTGCCTGTAAATGAAGATTAGCTCATGGAAACCTTTCACATGAGATCATCTAAAGGTTTTTGTTTTGTTTTTTTTGAATGGGGAAAAAAAGGATATAATAAGTGGAACAGGTTATATTTTAAGCTTTGCTGACATCCAGGTCATGCAAGATGACTAGGCAGTAGATCAAAATAATGTCTAAAACCACCTAAAATCAACTATTCTGCCTGATAGTTTTATAGTCCTGATCATAGTAGAGTCACCAAAATAACAAATTTCACCTGGCTAGTTTCTTAAAAACTTTGGAACTGACAGAACTGTTAGAATCTATAGACATTCTTAGTAATGTATGTGCTTGAGCCAACTGTTATATGCTATTCTAGAACAGAAAACAGAGTTATATAGCAAGCTTAGACTGGACTGAATCCTTTACTATACCACTGCTGACAGAGAATAAAAGGAAACACCTGCATACAGGAGGATTCAATACAAGACTCAAGAAAATACATTTCCAATCCCCTGCTTGGAATTCATTAAAGATTCAATTTTAGTTTTAGGGACAAATTCATCCCTGATGTAGAATCTGTTGAAAACCACCAGTTATGCAAATTATTCCACTTGCATATCTCTAAAATCCCTGCTTCCTTTCTCTAAAAGAGAATATACATATGTACATAATGTGTTTGATACAAAAATAATAAATGCATGTACTAGTTCCATGCAAGAAGCCTGCCAGACTAGCAACATATTAAATTGCTCTATTCTGTTTCAGATTTGACACGTATTTAAAAATGTCTGTCATTTGCTATTGCTGGAAATGTTCAGTCTGACTTTCTGTAATATCCACTCTGTTTCATATTTAGCTTTCACCTTTTATTGCCTCATAGGTGCTTTACTTTAATTCTTACAACTCTCTAGAGGTTAGTTTTTTGGAAATCATGTCTGTGCAGAAAAACAAATATTTATACCACCTGAATTAATGCTTATCATTTTGATGAAGAAATCTGTGTCATATTATTGCTATTGAAAGTTCCCATTGTGATTAGCTATCCATGTGTCAGACAAAATTAACTTGAAAAATTTTAAACCATAATTCTATAGTCAAGATAAAGAATTATTTTGCAACACAAACTTCCACTAAAGCAATCAGTATAAGGGTCAATCTTGCATGGCTTCTCCTTCCACTTGTGATTGTGCATGATCTTTAATATAGCAGAACCAGGTCACAAATGCAGAGAGAAGACAGGCTCTTAGGCTATGTCTACACTAGAAAAAGTAAGGTTGAATTTGTTAATTCAAACTAATAATTTCAACTTTAATTCAAACTAAACTTGATTGTATGAAGTCGAATTAACAAAGTGGACTAAGTCGACTTAACGGTAAATCAACCTAGTCCACTTTGTTAATTTGAACTAACTGCCCTTGTTTCAAACTTAATAAAGTTAAACTAAGGGTTAATCCAGGTCTACATCATCCTTAGTTCAAACTAAGGAGTCAAATTAAGGCTTAATTCGAACTAACAGACGGTTCTTATTAATTCGAACTAAGCTTTCATTAAGTCAAATTAAAGAATTTCTTAATTCAACTTAATGAAAGTTCAGTGTACACAGGGACTAATTTAGTTCGAATTAAGTGTCCTTAATTCAAATTAAATTGCCAGGGTAGGCATAGCCTTAGAGCCCCTGCAGGATGCCCAGACTTGCAGTGGGCCTAACAGTTACGCTCCACAGGAGCTCTCCTGGGACAGGCTTTCACAACAGGGTGGAGGATTGGTATGGTTAGTGGATCAAAGACTTTGCAGACCCAGATCCAATGGCCTTATGCCTGACATGGGGCACAGTGGTACTGAGCAGCTGGTTTTTGGAAAAGAAATAAAAATAAAGGTTGCATTTCTCAATAAATATTGAGGAGGCCTTTCACATTTAAAAAAGGGAGGGAAATGAAAATTAAATATATTTGCAAATAGTATTTATTCAATCTTTATTTTATCTTCATCAAAAACTTATTCACCACAGATTCTTTGCAATCTACCTGCTCATTTTTACAATACAGAAGTAAAATAATAAGCTTGAATAAATTATATGCAAATGTATGGGGTGGCAGCAAGGCTAAGGGGATTTAAGAGCATGCTAATATTCAAATTCATATACTTCAGTCTGTCAGGCTTTCAGCATTAATATATACAATGGCATGTTTAAAAACATTTGTTCTTTTTCCATTTGGCTGCACCTTCAGCCAGTAGTAGGTGGGTAATGCAGACATTTTAATAGCATATGTTCTTTACCTTGTAATGATATTCTGGAGTGCCAATTATTTTTAGTGTTATTCAGAAGTTCTGTTTGTGAAGTTGGAACCTAGGCTATATTTTGCTATACTAGAAAGAACAAAAAGATTAGTGGATTTAATTATTTGGTAAGCATTTGGGGAAAGATACTGTCCATCTACATACTAAGATTCCAGGAGTGTCATTCTAGGTCATTCTTAAGCCTATGATGTCTATCTACAGAGCCGGGGGGAAGGAATGAAAACAGCAAATCATCATCAGGTTTAATCACCTCTGGGATTCAGTACATTACCATTTAATTTTTAACTAAGGAGCCATTTTGACTTTAATAATTACACCAATGCAATAAAAAGGCATGTACCAATACAATGCCAACAGTTGTGATCACTGTGACACCATCCTTCCTCTACAGCTAATTTGCATGCAACAATTTAAACCAAACAATCAAAAATGTATAAGGCTGGAAGGGATTTCAGGAGGTCACTTAGTCCAGCCACTTACACTGAGGCAGAACCAAGCATATCTAGACTGTCCCTCACAGGTGCTTGTCCAATCTGTTCCTAAAATCCTCCAATGACAGGAACTCCGCAATCTCTCTTGGCAGCCTACTCCAGTAGTAAGCTATCCTTACAGCTAAAGTTTTTCCTAATATTTCAACCTAAATCTCCCTTTATGCAAATTAAGCCTATTATCCCATGTTCTATACTCACTGAACACAGAGAACAATTGACTAGTGTCATCTTTACAATAATATTTGAAGACATATCAGGTCACTCCCTTTTCTCCCTCCCTCTAGTTTTCTTTTTTCAAGACTAAAAATGCCAGTTATTTAAACTTTCCTCATAGGTCAGGTTTTCTTAACCTTTTACCATTGTGTTGCTCTTCTCTGGATTCTCTCCAATTTGTCCACATCTCTCTCTCTTTTTTTTTTTTTTTTTTTAAAGAAAGAAAGAAAGAAAAACAAGGAGTCTGGTGGCACTTTTAACGACTAACCAATTTATTTATCGCATGGGCTCTTGTGGGAGAAAAATCCCACTTTGTCAGACATTTGAAGATGAGGGAATTTACAGAATGGGAGGAAAATAAATGTAAGGGAGTATAAGTCATAGGATCAGGTCAGACTTACAGCAAATCAAAACAATTGTTTAGATTCAAACAGTGGACAACAGTATGTAGGAAGTAAGTGGGAGGAGGAGAAAAAAATATTACCCATTGTTATGGAGGGGAAAAACACAGTCTCTATTCAGCCCTAGATTGTCTGTGTCAAATCTGCATATGAATTTATTAGTCTTTAAAAGTGTCACCAGACTCTTTTTTTTGCTTTGCTAAAGTAGAATAACATGGCTACCCCCCCTTCAAATCCTTCTTAAAGTGCAACATCCAGAAACGGATACCATACCCCCAGCTGAGGCCTCACTACTGCTGATA
This sequence comes from Podocnemis expansa, assembly GCA_007922195.1. Lineage (NCBI taxonomy): Eukaryota > Metazoa > Chordata > Testudines > Podocnemididae > Podocnemis > Podocnemis expansa. Next base: position 50,916,269 of record ML681990.1, on the reverse strand, counting down.
TAGCAGAACAATTAGCTCCAATGTCTGACATACAACATCCTATTAATACACCCAGAATATCAGCCTTTTTCACAAATGTATTACCTTGTTGACTCTTATTTAAACTGTGATCCACTGTAACCCCCAGTGCCTTTTCAGCAGTACTATCACACAGCCAATTATTCTCCATTTTATATATTATGGTTTTTTTCCTTCCTATGTGAAGTATCTTCCACTTGTCTTTATTAAATTTCAACTTGTTGACTTCAGCCCAATTCTCAGATTTGTCAAGATTATTTTGAATTCTAATCTTGTTGTTGAAAGTGTTTGCAAAACTCCTCTTGCAAGTGTAGTTTTCACTGTTATTCAAGACATTAATAAAAATACTGAACAGTACTTGATCCAGGACTGACCCTATTCTTTGTGTACTGTCTTTCAACCTGTTGTGCACCCAACTTACAATAACTTCGTCTTCATTCTGTTTCCCAACTTTGCTTATAAAACTGTCATGTGCGACTCAGTCAAAAGTCTTACTAAAATCAACATATATCCTATTGACAACTTCCCCCCATCCAGTAACCATGTCAAAGAGGGCTATTACATTAGTCTGTCATGACTACTTCTTGACAAACCAAGGCTGACTATTACTGATAACCGTATTGTCCTTGAGGTGCTTACAGATTGATTGTTCAATCATTTGTACCATTATATTTCCAGGTAATGAACTCAGGCTGGTTGGTCAATAATTCCATTTTTAAAGCTAGGTACTATATATTTGTCTTTCTCCAGACCCTTTAGCCCTCACTCATTCTCCATGAATTCTCTACGATAACTGTTAGTTCTGAGATTCATTCATCTGGTTCCTTATGTACCCTGGGATGTATTTCACCGGATCCTGCAAACCTCAAAACATACAGCATTTTAAAACAACTAAATATCTGTTCTTTCTCTACATTAGCATTCCATTGCCCTAATGGTTAACATAGTGTTAAGAAGCTGTTCACAATTCACCTTTTAGTGAAGACTGAAGCAAAAACAGGCATCAACCACCTTTTCCTTCTTGGTGTCATCAGTTATCTGTTCTCCTTCCCCACAAAGTACACGACACACACTTTTCTTTATCTTGACTTTTCTAACCTCCCCCTTAGATATTCGTGATAAATTCTTTTGCACCCCACCATAGCAATCTGTCCATGTTTCTACTTTTTGTAGGCTTCCTTTTTGATTTTCAGGTCATTAAATATCTCTAGATGGAGCCATATCATCTTCTTACTATTCTTTCTATCTTTCCTTTGCACTGGGTTAGTTTGTAGTTGTGTCTTTAATATTGTCTCTCTGAGAAAGAGCCAGCTCTCCTGAACTCCTTTATTCCTTAGATTTTCTTCCCATGAAATTTAGCCATCATTTCTGAAGGTTTTTTTAAGTCTTCTTTTTCGAAGTCCATTTTCATTATTATCATGTCCTCACCCCTTCCCCTCCTTTGAATCAGGAAAACTATCATTTCTTGATTACTCTGACCCACTGCCTTCAAGCCTTCAGATTCACAACTAATTCCTCCTTGTCAATCAGAATCAAGTCTAAAATGGCTGCACCCTGCCTCCCTACATTCTTGAACAAGAAGTTGCCCCCAAGGCATTCCTGGAACTTATTGGACATTTTTTTGTCTCCCCATTTTGCCTTTACCAGCAGATATCTCTCACTTACTACCACGATATTTGTTATTTGTTTCAGAAATTTCCCATCCTTCTTTGATAGGTACCACCGATTTTTTACCCTTTTATCTTTACCCAGATATTAGCAAATGATCTGTCTCATCTCCTTCTGGACCTCAGATAGTGGATTGCTAGTTCTAACTGCAATAGTTCTTCACAACCACCTACACAACAGAATCGGCACACACAAAATTTTCAAACATACACTACCACTGACTGCAGCACACAGCCTCATTTACCACCCACACAAATCTAGACAACTCTCCCAAAACAACAGAACTCATAAGTAAATAAATGCAACATAACTCATCTAACACAACCAGCACAGACAAGCACAAACATCACTCTGAATCCCAAAAGGTCTGTTGAGTCACTTTGAAACAATGGAAACACCCACCAGCATGCTTGAGAGCACTTTTTTGTTCAGAATGTTGCCAGTCTCAGTCTTCACTAGTTTTGCAGTCTGTTGTTACCTGTTCATAAGTTCTCAGCAATTTTGGCTTTTTTTATACACTTAACTGTATGAATTGTATCCGTGTGACAGCATGGCTTTCAGCTACCAGCTGCTAAATATCTATAAAGTCCTTTTTATAATGGGACCTCAACCCAGTTGAAGCCTCCACACACCACTGCAGTATAAATGATGATATCTGAGTGCACAAGTCACGTCAGACCTAAACTCTGAGCATTATGGAAGCTTTCATTCAGCCTCTGGAATAAAGGGGAAATGTGTAGGTTGTGTTAAGTAGCCTTACAGCAAAACAACGGTGCAGTACTGTTCTCTTTTGAGTAATTCCCTTCCATCTCCCCCCCCCCCCCCCCAGTCTTCCTCGTTGCACATCTTTCCAGGCTGTCACAGGTTCAAAACACTGGTATCCTCTTTCTATTTTACAAAGTTTGATACCTGACCCCACACTCAAACTACCAGCTTGACTTACCCAGTCACTTTAGGAGCCAAATCAAGTTATTTTCCTTATTGTTTTAAATCCTTCATGGAGTTTCTCTAGATGAATGGTTTTAAAACTTTTTTCCTCAGGCCCCAGTTGAAAAAAAAGTCATTTATGCCCACAACTCAACAATTACATCTCTGAGCAATGCACACCAGTCTTGCAGCAGCGATAGTGAGGTATGCCGCAACCCAGTACCTGGGGATCCATGGTTTGTAAACCACTGCTCTAGATTACTTCACAAAACTCTAAACTCCATCCTACTATCTTTGCTCATCAAGCAGATGTCCAAATGATCATCTAGATTTCCACAAGATACAACCACCACTGGTATGAGGAAAGAGTATTTTTCAGTTCCATAGAACACTTCTGTAACTCTTTGTTTCACTGAACTTTTAATCTTGGCCAAAAAGATAACTAAAGCAAACTCTGTCACACATACCTTAGTTTCCCTCCCTCTGCTACTATTTCTCTCTACACACATTTAGTTGTGTAAAATGTCACGGTATACACATTGTAGAAAATATGCTAGTTAAAATAAAATTGAGTTTTAGTTATTCTGAAGTGATTCTGGTTTCAACAAGAATGTTGCTACTAACACACAGAAAAAAATAAAGAAAGGCCATAGAACTTCCATTGGGCGGGATAAATATATTTCACAGTGGCTGTCTTTGCTTGGATAGGGCTCCCAGTACAAAGAAAAGCTCACATATAGTTGTTTGACGCTCCCAAGCACTAAGGAGAGAAAGCTGGAATACAGAAGTGTAACAGTGAGTTGTGGGCTTGCTAAGTTGTCCCTGTTTACTTGCACGATCCACAGCTTTCATTAGAGCTCCCACTTCTCTATCTGCAAAGATAAATGTCTCTCTATCCCATTAAATCTATTTTTAGATATCTGGTGATATAAAGAAAAGAAAGAATTCCTAGATCTATTACAGACACACAAATTGGGTGAAGGATACAAGTTTTCAAGCTAAACAGAGCTCTTCATCAGAAATGAAGAAACCCACTTTGCCTCTCTAATATTCTGGTTCCAACACAGCTACAACAACACAACAAACAATAATGAGAAATCAGTTCATTCATTCCGGAAGTATCAGAAACTTGAAGTCAGATTTTCAGAATGTTACACCTGAAGCCCATGCAAAAAATTATGTATTTGTGTACACTTACATATGCAGATACCATAATAGCACATGAACAAAGGGTATTTTCACACATTAATGGGTAGAGTTATAAACTACAGCAACTGCACGCCTATGTAAGCACTCAAACACACAGCTCAAACACAATGCACAAGGAGCCTAAAATGGCTCTAAACCACCTTCATGCTCTTCTGATTTGGGATTGTTCTAGGAGTTGTCCCATGGTATAACACAGACAACTCCTGAAGGAATTCTCTCTCAGCCAAATCCATGGATTTGGGGTGGGAGGAGGCGGCTTTTCCTGGAGCAGAGATGAGAATCTCACCTTCACATATTACACAGATGGGGGTCACATATGCAATAAAGGATTAAGTAAAAATTGTGTGTGAAAGCTGTTGTCTCCTTTTCTGATCATCTAACTCTAAAAGCTGCTTTGCAAAGCTCAAAATGTACCAATATAGGCAAAACATTTAGTGACACACCTTTTACTATGGCTGTTGATGATAATGAAAACTAGTGACATTTTACTTTTTCATCCAAAAAGTCACTTGCTGGGATAAGTGAGTGAGTAGAATTTTACAAAACAGTTGCTACTATGGACATAATAGAAAATCCTATTTCAAATTTTATTGTAACTTAAAAAGCTGCAAATCCTTCAGAACTGATTTCTAGTTCCTAGCCTATTTTTGAAGGGATGGGCTGCGGAAGCTTTTTGCATTCCTCCGAATACCCAGGGATATGATTACTATTTATCTACCATAACTAAAAATACTCATGAGAAATGTTACATAGAATATACTCAAGGAAAGAAGGGAAATAGGGTGCGGGTATTAGCATTTGTTCTGAAGTCCAGTACCAGGAGTGAGATGATTATCTTTACTCCTTTTTCTTTTGCAGTTTACTTAGCTGTATTTTTTACTGTAAGATTATTTGCTTTTTGACTACCTTTACTGAAACGCTTCACTTTTTATTCAGTGAAGGCCAGCTTCTGCCATCCTTATGTAGAGTAGTACTTACTCCATGAGTATTCCTATTGACTTCAATGGCACTACTCATAGAGTAAGATAGTACAGAATATGAACAAAGATACAACAGTATGACTCAGGGTAAGGTTCTATTCAGGGTGAGCAAGGATAGCACAATCTGGTCCTCATTTTATTATATTATCAATTGGTTTACTGACTCATTCAGCGTCACATGATTATTTTCTGTTTTTAACTAAAATAAAACATGTGGAATGCCAGAAAAGTGTTTCTTTTTCCATCTCTCCTACTGTACAATACTTGGATTTTGTAAAACCTGTATCAAATATACCAGTGCAGCAGGGAAGGTACTTAAGAAGGCTTTTTCCTGCTATCAAACTGACGTATTATTGAATTCAACACTGTTTCTGATTAAGACTTTCAAATTACTGGAGCTTGCACTTTATTTTTCAGGAGTCATAGCTTTATTTAAATATTATTTAATTCAGAAGACATTTAAAACCATGCCATTTATTTAGTATATGACAGAAAAGGTTTTTGGCAAGAGACAGATATGTGCTCAGAGCAGGACCTGAAAGGTGATGGTATAGGTCAGTGGTTTACAAACTTTTTTGTCAGGACCTAGTTAAAAAAAAGCCATTTGTGCTTGCGACCCAACAATTACATCTTTCAGCAATGCATTCCAGTCTTTTGGCAGCAGCACCAGGGAGCGCTGTAACCCAGTGCCTGCATGTCCGCAACCCAGTACTGGATCCAGACCTGTGGTTTGAAAACCACTCGTATAGAGGCTGTAACCCGCCTTTCCACTACCCTGATCCTCAAATGATCTTAAGAGCAATTCACAGCACCCCAAGAGCTGCTCTAGAATTAGTCTCTAACTCCCTAGAATGGTTCCTTCAGCTTCTCTGCAAAAAAATTACCAGACTGCATTGTGCAGAAGCTCTGCCCTCTTACCATCTCATTGCACAAGCGCTGCTTGCTTATTCAGAGCCCAAGCATAATTTTTTAGGGCCCAGTACAAACTTGTAACATGGGCTCCCTTCCCACAGACATACCACAATGGCCTCTGGGCCCCAGCAAAGTGTACACTTTTCCCTACCTTGTGGGGGTCCTATGCCTATTCTTTTTTCATAAGCACCTCTACACACAATTACCTAGTTTTCAAGGTATAAAACTCAATTAATTAATTATATTATTAAACGTCAAGAGTTTGCTAGATGCACAATTTTGACTTGATTTCCTTTAGCAATTAGCTGCATTATTCATGTAGCATTAGTTTTTTCCATGTACAGCTGTTAAATGTGAATCAGTCGACTAATAAAAACTGATTAGTCTTTAGACTGCATATTAGTTATTCCTTTACAGAATGCAATTCTTTATGAAGCACTCTATACTTATTCTACAGAACAACGGGTGACTACAATATTTTCAGTTCCTTTATGTGAAAAATAAAAGATACTGTCAGAATAAGTTATCCATACAAGCACACTAGGCTTCATACATACAGAAACTGAGCAGAGAAGCAGGCGGTCTTTTATCATGTATTCTCCCCAAACCCATGTCTCCTGTCATGTACCCTTCCCTGCTTGATGTTATGTACCCATCCAACCCCCCTTATACAGAAGTTAGTCCTCCCTTACCTGTTGAGACCACTCTCTCTCACCACCCTGATCCTTTTACCATATAGAGTTGTTTTTCCCAAAGGAAACAACTATTAAACTAGTTTAAGCCAGTAAACACACAGTGTGAATATAAGCAAGTGCCAAGTTACTTCCATTTTGAAGCTGAAACTGTACAGTTCAGTGTTGTGTCCCCAGTACCATAAATAAACCCCTTCAGTACTATCTGTATTGCTGACGCTTTTTGGAGGGACCTTTCCAACTTTATAATAGCCTCTTCTGGAGATCCACAATATAACCAGCTTTCACCAATAAGAGAGGCTGATGTCTCATAATTCTACTATATTTACAGAAAGTCAAGAGATCTATTATAATCTGAGGTTTTTGAAAGCCAACAGGTAAAAGTTCAAATACTCTCAAAGGACCTGGTTTAAAAATAATACCACAAAGCAGAACCTAAAAGTCTACTTAACTAAGATATTCTGAGATCTTTCAGAAAATTAAGAATTAAGGATCTCAACAAGATTTTCAAAACCTGCTGCCTATAAACAAGAGGATAATCAAACACATTAACTGGAAAACTAGTCATAATCCCCATCTTCAAGACTCCAAGGTGCCACAGCACTTTTTTTTTTTTTTTAATTTCCAAGACTAGATCCTATTTCATTATATTTTTATAGTGTCCATCATGGCTGTATCTGAGAACCTTTCAGAATTAGAAAATTAAACTAGGATACTGATGTCTCTCTGTGAAGAGAGCTATTTCTAGAGACAGGCACGAACCAAAATCTTGTAATTAAGTAGTGAATCTACTGTGGCAGCAAGAGTGCCCTTCTGACCCACAGTCAGTTTATTTGATCCACCAGCAACGAAAATAATAAATGGAATTACTATGCTAGATGAAAATCTGGGAAATCCAAATAGATCAGTGACTAAACTATAAGTACAAACAACAAATCTGATTACTGGTGGCAAAAATTAGATCCACACTGCTAGTGGATACCACTATTCTGCCAACTCAGGAAACACTATATACAAAAGCAGGGAGCACAAGTATCTTTATATTATCATACAGCTATTTTGCAGTTTCATATAAAGAAAGTTGACTACCACTGAGCCTAGGAGTCAAAACCAAAATGCTACTATCAGATCAGGAGGGCTCATCATTTTCATCTTTTATTTTTTCCCCCAGAAATTTATCTGAAAAAAAAAAAAATCAGTGCAAAAAACTATTAATTTTTCTGGGATTTATTTTGGTGGACAAAAGGACAGGGGGGGAAAAAGCATTCAGTAGAATAACGCGCTGATAAATGGAATCCATTGTGGTTTGCTGCAGAACTAAAACAGAACTCAAAATGCAACGCCACCACTGAGTTTAACAATGTATCTTTAATTCCCAAATACAACTTTCCATTTGAATAAACAGTTTACTGCTGCAGACTTAGAACTATTAGCCTATAAATATTTACATTTAATAATTGGGCCCGATATTTTAAAATATTTATAAAGCACTCACAGTCTTATGTGAAGTGCTTCAGTGTAATTTCCAAAAGTCCTGTGCAGCACATGCTTCCAGCTATCTTTTTAAGAGGCTTTGCAAGGACCATTCTCCTACAGTCTTGGATGTAGCCATTTTTTTAAAATAGTCTCTCCACATCAGCTGAGCCAAGTGGGACACTGAAGATGTGAGAGGTAGCACAGCTCAAAGTTGGAAAATCAGTGCAGTGGATTTTCCAGAATTCAGTAAGAGCAATGAGAGTGGTTGTCTGGGGAAGGCTTTGCCACGTACATGTGATTAAATTAGGTGTAGATTAACGCTTTGACAAATGGAATCAGTTGTGGTTTGCTGCCGAACTAAAACAGAACTCAAAATGCAATGCCACCTCTGAGTTTAAACAACATAGCTCTAATCCCTAAATACAACTTTCCATTTGAATGAACAGTTTACTGTTTTAGACCTAAAACTATTAGTCCATGTTTACATTTAAATAACTGGACCCAGGATTTCCAGTTTTGCACTTTCTTCATAAGAACCCACAAAAAAGGGAGATTATATGATCATACTCTTAAATTTAATCAGCTGAGACCACATTTTTACTCTAAGGGTCAAGCAGCACAATGACTTTCCAAAAAGATGATTCACTGTGAAAAGCTTCAGGGGACATATTGCAAGCCACTGTAACTTACCACTACTTTGACAGCTCTTCATAAAAACTTTTTAAAGCTTTTGTGAGGTTGTCTTGCTCAGTGACTGGCAGCACAGACATGGAAAGATTTGTTTTTTCTACAGTCTCCCCAGATACGCCTTTATGAGAAAAATTTTGCAGAGGTATTGATAACCAGAATGTAATACACCTCTGTATTAGAAAATGTGTGCTCTGTTGAAGAGCTGAATGCCACTTTCTTCTGTGTTTCATATAGCAGTTGAAGCATTTCACTCCAGAATTCAAGTTTTGCATGAAGGACTTTGCACCTAATTCCTTGCAGCCAGCTCTTTAGATTTCAGCTTTTCCACTGCAGAATTCTTCATTATCTACACATTGTGTTAAGATGCCCCATGCCTTCTGAACACTACACAACCAAAACCAGACTAAATCAGTGTTTCCTAATCAGCATGCCATGGTACAAGGGTGTACCGTCAGGCCTGAGCAGGTGTGCCGTGGAATTTTTGGAAAAACTTCTGAGTTCTGGATTAGCTCATGAATATTCATTAATTCATTTGGAGAATGCATGGTGGTTTGACTCAAAATAAAATGTATCAGGTTGTGCCATGGCAGAGAAAAGGTTGGAAACCACTGGACTAAACTATCTGGTTGGTACAACTGGAACTTGAATGCTGCATTCAAGCAAACTTCACAAACATCATGTAAAAGGTTTTGGTTTACCAGAATGCTTGAAAATTGCAACACCATTTATTACAATGCTTTTAAAATCAGCTATTTTGGGAACTCTTGTTGCATGAGAGACAGCAACATGCAGCAGGTGAGCTAGCCAAGACAGACAAAGGAATTCAGATTTTTCATTCAGCTTGACTTTTGTGTGAACTTTGTGCAGTAAGAAGCTAAGTTGAAAACCACTGTTGCCACATCCTTTAAGGTAAATGAATATTCCTTTGAAGTTTTATTAACAGAAGCTGTGACTGTGTCTTTACAAACTCCAAATCTGCCAAAAAGGAGTGTAGGCTTCTCCATAAGAAAATCAAAATATGGAAACAAAATCACCAGGCTGGGGCGGTCGAGAACATCTAGTGATTATTCATCAAAGACCAAAGAATCAACTATAATTGCAGCCAATCATTCTAATTTTGCTGGACAGAGCAACATCACTCTTCTCCAAATATTTCTTGGTCAGATTGATAGACTTTGGCAATTATTTTGCACCTGGACAGAAATTATGTATGAAGTCCTCCAAAGGACCATAAGCACAGTCTACCAGTTGCCCAGAAAAACAAAGAATAGATACAGATTGACTTACTACATTGTGTTCATCATGTTCTTTCTGCTGTGCCTGGATAAATGTGATTCTAACGTTTGCTTAATTCTATTTTCACCTCCTTCTTTTAGTCTGAAGTGTCATTTGCTCTCCAAATATTCTTGAGTTGACCCAAATGTCAACTTTGCCGCCACACCATTTGCAGCACATACACTCAACTTCATCCTTTTCTCTTGGGTTTGTTTGTTTTTTTTTTAAACTTTTGAATTCTTCCTTGTGTTTAGAAACATATTCTGATGAAGGTTTTCATTTTTCCCCCACTTTAGCATGCCAAATCTTTTAACTGTTATTTGCTAACAGCTTGGAATTTGTGCACAGTAAGTGTGAGATTGATCAGTATGTTTAGATGCACCTGTACTTTAGAAGAGTGTTTCCCAACCAGTGTGCCACAGCACACACGTGTGCCCTCAGGTCTGAGCAGGTGCACCACACGATTTTTTGAAAAACTACTCAGAAAGCTCAGGATTGGCCCACTGGCTCATGAATATCCATGAGTTCATTTGGAAACTATATGGTACTGCGTCTCAAATTTATTAAAGGTAGCAAGGTGTGTCAGTACAGAGAAAATGTTGGGAACTACTGCTTTAGAGCTTGTGTGCATGCCTATTTACTGTCTCTTCTGGACTAACACGTAGCCTTACTTCAACAGGCACCTTCATATATACACACAGACTAATGTGTTATTCTAATACATATATCTCATGCAATGTATTGTATTTTTCTAATAAAATGAGTTTTTATCCATATCTGTATCTAGATACTATATCTAAGTGATACAAAAGTACGGGGAAAATACTTTTTGTAAAACCCAGAATTATTTTGGGTGGTGGTGGGGGGGGTGTAAAAATCAGTTTAAACTGAAAACAAACGGGCTTGCAGATCAAAGCCCAGTTACAGATTTAGTTCCCACTGAAATAAAGAAGACAGTTACTAACCTTTTCTGTAACTGAAATTCTTTGAGATGCAATGCTTGCATCTACTCCAATTGCATGTGCACATGTTGTGTGCACAGCTGCCGTAAGAATTTTCCCCTAGCAAACTCAGGAGGCAGATAGAGCTCCCTGGAGTCGCATGTCCATAGCACAGCATATAAGTGCTCACCAGCCTCCCCCCTGCCAGTTCCTTCTTACCAGGATCAGACAGAGGGGAGAAGGGTGGGTTTGGAATGGACGCAAGCAACACATCTCAAAGAATGAGAGTCACAGAAAAGGTTAGTAACTGTCCTTCTCCTTTGAGTGACTGCTTGCATCAACTTCAATTGGGTGATTCCCAAGCACTTACCGGAGGTGTGGTCGGAGGTTACTGGGAAACCCTCTTCAGCATGGCCCTGCCGACTGCTGCATCGTCGACTGCATGATGAATGATAGCATAGCGCACTGCAAACGTGTGGATAGACGACCACATCGTCGCTCTACAGATGTCCTGAATTGGAACTCAAGCGGTGAAAGCTGCAGAGGTGGCTTGAGCCCGTGTTGAATGCACCATGATCTCCGGGTGGGGGGTCCTGCCTGCCAGAGAATAACATGCCTTAATGCATGAAGTGATCCAGCATGAAACAGTCTGAGATGAGACAGGGTGACCCCTTACTCTGTTCGCCACTGCTACGAACAGCTGCTAGGATTTCCAGAATTGTTTTGTCCTTTTGAGGTAAAAGGCCAGTGCTCTCCCGACATCAAGGGAGTGTACTGTACGCTCACAGTCAGAGAAGTGTGGCTTCAGGTAAAGGACTGGTAAGAATATGTCCTAGTTAGTGTGGAAATGAGAGTCCACCTTGGGGAGAAACAATGGGTGTGGTCGCAGGTGCACCTTATCCTGAAAGAAGACTGTGTAAGGCAGTTTGCAGGTAAGAGCTCTTAGTTCCGACACCCTTCTGGTCGATGTAATTGCCACTAAGAAGGCCACCTCCCAAGACAGATAAAGGTCTGAACAGGTTGCCAGAGGCTTGAATGGGTGCTTAGCTAGAGCAGTGAGCACCAAATTAACGTCCCATTGAGGAACCGGTTTTATAATCTGAGGGAACTTCCTCATTAATTCTTTGAGAAATCGGTTTACCATGGGGCTGGCGAACACAGAGTGGTCATCTACCAGGACACGGAATGCAGAGATTGCCACCAAATGGATTTTAATGGACGATACAGACAGGCCCTTCAGACTTGACGTGAAGGAGATAGTCTAAGATGATTGGGACACGTGACTCAAACGGGGATTAAGACTTGTCCAAGCACCAAAGTGCTAATCTTTTCCACTTTGCTCGATAGATGGACCTAGTAGATGGCTTCCTACTTTCCAAAAGGATCTCCCTGACCTGCTGTGAGCACTGAAGCTCTGGACTGTTCAACCAAGGAGCTTCCATGCTGTCAGATGGAGGGACTGAAAGTTCAAGTGCCACAGCTGACCTTGGTCCTGGGTGAGTAGGTCTGGAGCCAATGGGAGGGTGAAGGGCAGTGATACCAGGAGGTCCAACAAAGTGGAGAACCAATGCTGACAAAGTCAAGCTGATGCTATCAATGTCATTGATGCCTTTTGCCAGGACCTTGGGTATTGCAGGAACACATACAGAAGGTGGTTGTTCCATGACACCTGGAAGGCACCTGCTATGGACCATCACTGAGGCCCTCAAATGACCTGAATTTTCTGCAGTTTGCTTTGGCTCTGGAGGCAAAGAGATCCAGGAGGAGAGTGCCCCACTTTTGAAAGACAGTAAAGAGAACCTCCCATTTGAGAGACCACTTATGTGGTAGTATGGTTGAACTGAGTGAGTCTGCTAGAGTGTTTAATGCTCTCGGTAGGTAAGAGGCTTCTCGGTGTATGCCCAGAGGAATACAGAAGTGCCACAGAGCCAGTGCCTCCCTGCAGGAGGGGGAGGAGCATGCCTCCCTTGCCAGTTTATGTAAAACATGGTCACCACATTGTCTGTTTTTACTGCCACATGGTGTCCTGATAACTGATCCTGGAAGGACTGGCAAGCCAGTCTGACCGCCCTGAGCTCTCTGACATTTATGTGAGCAAGTAAGTCCATCTGAGACCAGCGGGCTTGCGTCCTCAGGTGACCCAGGTGAGCTCCCCAGCCCAGGTCTGGCACGTCCATGATCAGCGTCCTTATCAGGTGAGACCTCAGGAAGGGCACACCCATGTCGATTACTTCCTGCCTTGTCTGCCACTGGAGGGAGTCCATAACCAATGTGGGCACCAAAATCAGCTGATCTAGAGAGTCCCTGGAAGGATGGTAAACTGATGCCAGCCATAATTGGAGGGGCCTCAGATGCAGTCTAGCATGAGCAACCACTTGAGTACAAGCCGTGAAATGGCCCAGAAATCTGACAGGTGTGCACCATCATCAGGGGATGTTGAGACCAACCCTCTATGACAAGATTGTCTGAAAATGGCCCAATGGGAGAGAAGCTGTGGCTGTAGTTGAGTCCAGTACCGCACTTATGAACTCTATTTTTTGAGTCAGTACCAAAATAAACTTATTTACATTTATTAGCAGTCCAGGTTCATCGAATATCCGTCTTATGATTGCCAGGTGGGCCTCCATCTGATCCTTGGACCTTGCTCTCAAAAGCCAGTCATCCAGATATGGGAAAACATGTACTCACTCTTTTCAAAGGAAGGCAGCTACGACAGCCATGCATTTCATAGACTCGAGGGGATGCTGAGCGCCCAAACGGGATGACTGTAATTTGGAAGTGCCTGTCTATTACTACAAATCTCAGAAAGCATCTGTGCCTCAGGATGATCGAGATATAGAAATATGTATCCCTGAGGTTGTGGACAGCGTACCAATCTCCAGGGATGAGATGACTAAGGTCAGAGAGACCATGCAGAACTTCAGCTTCTGTATGAACTTGTTTAGGCCCCTCAGATCTAAAACAGGTCTGAGGCCCCCCCTTTGCTTTCAGGATTAGGAAATAGTTTGAATAGAACCCCTTCCCTCTTAGGTTTACTGGGACCTTCTCCACTGCCCCAGCGTTGAGGAGCTGGCGACCCTCCTCAAGCAGGAGTTGTTTGTGAGCGGGGTCCCTGAAGAGGGATGGGGAGCAGGAAGGTGTGGGTGTGGGGTAGAGTGGAACTGGATAGAATAACCCTGTTCCACCATGCATAAGACCCATTTGTCTGATGTAATCCTGGTCCACACAGAGTAGAAATGAGCTAAGTGGTGTTGGAAAGGAAGGGAGATTGGTAGGGTATCCTCTGGTGCATCCTCAAATGTTCTGGTTAGGCACCTGTGATTGTTTACAGGGACCATCATTTCTACTGGATGAAGGGTATTGTTTGCATCTGGCAGTGTTATCTGAACTGCCATTTCTTTCACGCTTACAGCTTGTGTCCTGTCTCTAGTGATGCCGATATTGCCTAAGCGATGCCTCTGGTTTGAAATGCTTCCTCTGGGTAGAGGGTGTGTGTTCACCCCTAAAGACTTCTAAGTGGCTCTGGAATCTTTAAGACTGTGTAATTCTGTGTGTTCTTGGTCTGAGAATAAAGATTTTCCCTCGAATGCTAGATCCTGTACTGTCTGTTGTACTTCACACAGTAGACCAGACACTTGAAGACAGGAGCTGCGCCACATTGAGATCCCCGATGCCATAACCCTTGCTGCAGCCACAGCATCCAGAGCCCTTTGGAGGTAGGCCTTAGCCACTGCTCTGCCTTCCTCAACAATAGCGGCAAACTCCTTCCTTAAGTCCTGATTCAGGGAGCTTGAGAATTTGTCCATCGCACCCCAGGTATTACACGTGTATTGGCTCAAAACTGCCCAGCGATTGGCCACTCTGAGTTGCAGAACCACCGTCAAATAAACTTTTCTCCCGTAAAGGTCTAGTTTTTTAGCATCCCTGCACTTAGGGGTCAGAACCTGAACCCCTTGCCTCTCCTTTCCGTTAGCCGCTGTAACCACCAGGGAGCTCAGGGCAGGGTGAGTATATAGAAATTCATATCCCTTGGAAGGAATGAAGTATTTCCATTCAACTTTCTTCGCAGTAGGGGATGCAGATGATGGGATTCACCATATTGTCTTCATGGTCTTATCTATAGTGCTTATCAATGGCAAGGGAACCCATGAAGGACCAACTGGAGACAAGATGTCCGTCACTGGGTCATCACTGACCTCCTGCATCTCCATCCCCACCCTCTTGAGGAGGTCCTAATAGCCCTTACCATCCTCCAACAAAGAGGTTGCAGCCATACCTGCCACCGTTTCACCTGGGGAGGTGGATGATGAATCTAACTTATTTGGAGTCACCTTGCACTTCCTCAGACCCCTCCACAGGGATCAGATTGTCTGTAGCAGCTTCGCCAGGTATCAGTGCCACTGCCTCTGTGCTGGTGACTTCCAGTGCTGTGGTGTGGGATGGGGTTCTGGTACGGTCTGTGGCGGGACACAGTCTTGGAGCAATAATGATGCATTCCACTTCCCGACGCTACGGAGAAAGAGCGTGCCAACTGTGGGGCCTGGCTCTGATGGAAAGCCCACAGTGTCCAGAATGGCCATTTGGAAGGGTTCTACCACTGTGTAGTCCATGGCACCAGGAAAGGCTGTGAAGGTTGAGGGTCACAGTGTCGAGATATGGATCTGGAGCAGCTCCTTCTGGAGACTGAGGAGTCAGCTTCTGAACCCAGGAGAGAGCCACTCCTCAGAGACCAGGATGGTGCCGTGCCCATCGCAGCCGGGGATGGTTAAGGTAGTGATGACCGAAGAGGGAGTCGGGTAGATTTACCTTTAGATTGAACAGCCTGAGGTGTCAGTCCTATTGAAGAACGGTGGTGGGTGGGCACAAGCCCACCTATTTCTAAAACCCCTGCCCCAGCCTAAAGGAAGGTGGCACTGGGCTGTTTTTCAAAAGATTCTGGGAGACAACTAAGGACATAAACAGGGACAGGTGTGAGGGTCACAGGTTCATAATAAGGGATTCAGAAGGGGACACCAAGCAGAGAACCTCAGACAGTGCCCACTGCTCCCGGACCTGCAGTGTCAATGCCAGGGCGGTAGATAAGCACAAAGCAGTGCAGCTGCAGTGTTGTGCTCTCTATGAGGTCCTTAGCCACCTCAAATGCCTCCGGAGTTGAGGGAGATTGGAGGATCTCTGCCTCATCATCTGATCCCGCAACCAGGAGGATGTCCAGTGCTGGACTCAACCTGGCCTAGGCCCAGGTCGGTGAAGGTGAAGTGGTAGGTCTTGGAGTGGCTGCCTGGTGGCCCGGTGTCTCATCACATCAACATCCCCAGTCTTAGGCTTGTGAGTCAGAGACTGGCCCCTATCATTCCTTAGTTTCTTCTTTGGCACCAGTGATTGTGAATGGCGCTGAGAGGTGGGTCTCAAGATGGAGGACCCTCTGTTTCAAAAGTCCTTCCGTGCCAGGTCTCTCATCGGTGCCAGACTACTTCTCACACTGGTGGCTGCCCCAGAAGAGTCTGAGGATGGTATAAGAGCTTCTTCCATGAGGAACATTTTTAGTCGTTGAGATATGTCTTTTAGGGTCTGCGGCCAAAAGCTCTTGCAGATCTTACACTTAATGTTAAGATGGGCCTCACCTAAGCACTTTAGGCACATGGAATGCAGGTTGCTCCTAGACATCAACTTCTTGCAGACACCACAGGGCTTAAAGCCTGGAAATCCAGGCATACCTTGGTCCCTGGGGGATAGGGCCACCCCTAGGGGAGTGCGGGGCCCACGCAAATTGCCTTCTGTGCAGTCCCCACTCGCCCCTCCTGGCGCTGAGGGTGGGGCCAGCAGGCCCAGGGGAGGAGCAGGCCCCTGTGCCGCCCATCCCATGCCGGGGACCAGTCGAGCCAGCCAAAAGGGCAGCCCCATTCAACGCTGCCTGTCTCACCCCTCCCCCCGTCCACGCGCAGTGCTCTCAGCTCTGTGCTGGAGCAGTGCGGAGGGGGCAGAAGGCAGCATGGCTGGGGCAGAGGATAGCAATATGAGCTCCATGCTGCCTCCCCCACCCCGCTGCTCTGGGTGGTGGACTGGCAGCGCTGAACCAGACCACCCTTTTGGCCGCCTCACCCAGTGCCCGGCATGGGGGGCGGAGGCAGTGGTGCAGCCCCATGGGGCCCCCCAAAGCATGGGTCCCTGGGCAGCTGCCCTGTTTGCCGTACCTTAGGGACAGTCCTGCCTGGGGAGATAAAAGCTAATCCCCTAACGGGAAGCTTAACTAACTACTAGAAGGCAATAACCGTACAAACATCTACCCTGAAACTAATGGCTAGGAGAGGTCTTTGAGAGACTCAGGTTCCAGCCAACTGTCAATGAGGTAAGAAGGCACTGGCAGAGGGGATGTGGTGAGCCTTTATATGCCATGTTATGGACACGTGTCTTCAGGGGGCTCTGTCTGCCTCCCGCGGTTGCTAGGGGAAAGTTCTTCTGGCAGCTGTGCAAGCAATGTGCACACACCCAATTGGAGTCAACACGAGCAATCACTCAAAGGAGAACGAGTACTTCTATGGACTTCAGTAAGAGTTGGATCAGACATTTCACACTCGCTTGTTTTGAAAACTGCCAATGGTTAGCAGTGCTTCATGTAGTATTACAGCTATGTAATTATTAAAACAAGCAAGAAAACATTAAACACAAAAAAGGTCTAAGTGTCCAAAAAAAGAGGGCAAATCCTTTAAAGTTTTTTTTCCATGTGTTTAAAATGCAAAAAAAGGAGTACTATTCCCATATGTTCCGCTTCAGAAGGGACTAGCTTCCCTCAAATGTATTCATGCTACTGCTCTTCAGGAACCTGTGATTTCCATCCCAGCAGCAGGTGGTGAATGATTATGATTTCTTCCTAGATAGATTGTTTGGTGAGCTACAGCATACAACTTTCTCCAAGCAACAGCTTTCAAATTTTTTTGCTGATAAATAAGAAAGCCTTGCTACCCTATTATTTAATATTTTTATTCCAATAGTGTGCAGGCACCCTAATCAGGATGTGGTCCTAGTATATTAGTTGATACACAACAACATGGAAAGAGAGATCTTCAAGCATTTATAATCTAAGATGACAAGCAACATATAAAGTATGAGAGAAAAATGCAATCAAAATATACATTCAATTATTTTTATAAATATGACTACTCTCCACCCTGATTATTTTTATGAATATATGCATATTCTCCACCTTAACACTCCTTGACTGGCTGATTTCTTATAGACATCACAACAAATGAAGCTTTGAAGGACATCTTAAGGATCAGTTCATGGGAGATCATTCCATGCATAAGCACATCATGGGAATGCTAGTGGGAGGAGTGGTAAGCACACAGTCAAAGGTGGGATTAATGGTAGAGTGGATGCGCAACAAGTGCTAGGATGCAGAAGCAGGTCAATAGGGAAGATAAGAGTTGTGAAGAGGCTTGAATGAGAGAAAAGAAGCTTGAACTTGCTTCGACAAGAAAAAGGAACTAATTGCTTTAGAAACTATACCCAGATTAACTGTAGCCTTAATATTTTGTAGTATTTTTCTTCACCCAATCACTTAAACATTAAGCAGATAGATTTAACTACCTGTCTCTGAGCAAAAAAAGTCCTAACAGTCACCTCTGCAACTCTTTCAAAATATGGTGTGCACATTGTTACTTAGGCACTGAACTCTACAGCACAATCAAGCAAGCCTTAAAAGCTTTCTCATGAGCCATAGGAATGGAAGATTTGCATGTGCTAAGTAACAGCTTCACTGAACATGCCATACTAATCATTAAGTCATTATTGACTCCAACCACGTAAAATTGTCATAATTCTCTACTCACATGGACTCTTGCTGCTATTATACGAACATAAATTCACAAGACAAAAAAGTTGACCCAATTTAAGAACTCTGCCTATAACATTTAAAAATAGTCATCAACACTGTCACGAGAGACTAAGGAAATTTCTTTTAGTGAAGTGATACCTACATTGCTAAAAGTTGGTATATGCTACCTCAGTACTACCAATTACTTGGCATTTTGCTTAAAGTTCCAGATCCTGGATTCATTTGACTAAAAATAAAACATGAAATTCTCATTTAAAAGCAAGTCTCTAGCCCTCATGATTGTGGAAACTAGAAAAAGTGAATCCTTTAGATTCCATCACCAGAAGACAAATAAAAAGAACCAAAAAGGCATTTTTTTTTAAGTGACATCTGAGTTGAAAACACAGTGCCCCTCGGGAATGCCAACAATCATCTAAGACAGGGTCACGTGACCAAAAAGTTTTTAACCAATGCCCTAGTAAAATGGTCAATAGCTTTTTAAATCCTTAACCATTTGCTTAAACAATGTTTTAAATACATAACAGTTCAAACTTGTCTCCAACACAGGGAAAGTGTGATCCTGCTACAAAAATGCACAGAAAAACCCTCTATCAGGACATTCAAATTTACTCCACGCTTACTGCACCATTTAGGACATTTGTGCTTCATCTTGTACTGTGTTTGACTTTTATATGACAACCAGAAATGAAGCATTAACTTCCTCAACTTGGCATCGAGATCTGGGCCAAGATTTTCAACAATGAATACTTAAATTTAGGCTACTAAAGCCATATTTATGTGCCAAAATGGTCAGCTTCTCGGAAGTGCTGGGCACTCAGAAATTCCCACAGATGTCAGTGGGACCTCCTGAGCGCTAAATAATGTTAGAAATGAGACCCCTTAAGAACCTAAACATAGGGATCTATTTTTTAATATTATGGCTTGGGTGCATAGACTGAGGAAGGCAATCTTGCAGTCATCCCAATACTTCTCAGACCCCACCATTTGCTGGAGCATCACCACTGTTTGCTAATGTCCCAAGAGTGAGAATTCATACTAGTAAGAGATAAAAGGGGGGGAGGGGTATTATTTCTGACCATAGTAACTGCGATTCTCTGATATTACTGCCTGTATAAACCCTCACCTCCAATACAAGCTACATTTTCATACTGAAATGTCCCTTACAGGGTCTTAGCATGACCTTGAGCTCTTCTTCGAGTGATTGCTCCTGGCCATTCCATTGTAGGTGTACGCACGCACATGCATGGATAGCTGGAGACCTTTTCCTATAGAGCACCCATAGGGTCAGCTGTGGCGCCCCCTGGAGTGGCGCCATCGCAGCTCTCTATATGAGGCACAGCTGACCTGCCCCCTCCTCAGTTCCTTCTTACCTCCATGGTGGTAGCTGGAGTACTTCTTGGATGCATTCGCAAAGTCCTTCTCTGCTATTATTAGACAAGTACCCATTCCAGTATCAGATTTGCCACCGGTCTCCAGGTCAGGGCATGCCAGGTTTTAAAACTTGTGAAATATGTCACTAGCCGATGCCACTTGACGACCTGCACCGCTCCTGCTTGAGGTGTTTGGGAGAGGCATACCTCAAAGATAAGTGCAAAATTTGTAAAAGTTTCAAGCCACGTACTCAGAAGGATAGGGAGCAAAGGCTGAAGCTTCTTTTGATGGTGGAAGCCCTTAAATCAGCTTCCAGAGCAAGTTCCGGCACGGCACCATCAGTTAGTAGTGCTCTGGCAGCACTGGCCCTGGGCACCGGCGCTGGGGTCTACGGCACCATCAACAGCCCATTCCGCCTCCAGATCTTTGGATCATTGGTGGCACCACTCCCTCTCTCCAGTACTGCAAAAGAGGAGGAGATCGGATGCAAGGAGCTCCCCAGTGAGGTCGAGCACTCCTAAAGGGCCACACTCTACAGAGCAGCAGCCATCGGCACCGTTGGCTTCAGCCCAGGCAGAGCGATCACCTCCGCTACCCATGCTGTCCCCAATACAGGAGATTTTAGGGGAAGAGATGCTGCTGCCCTCAACACCAGAAACATTTGAGAGAGCACGTGACCTTATTAAACAGACAGCGCCATCTGCCTCGGGCCCGGCTCCATCTCCGGCACACATGTCGGGGCTGTCAAGAGGGACGCTTCTGCTGGTACGTCCAGCTTCACCGCACTCCCTGGCACCGAGATCCAGGTCGCCCTTGCGCTTTCAGGTGAAGGACCCTCGCGCACCGTCAGCGGTGCCATCTCAGTCTCAGTCCTCGGAACCATCCGCCATAATCACAGCAGGGGGGTACCCTGGTACCATTCGCCTCTAAAGAGAGGCCGTCACCTCTCTCCCGTGCTGCCAAGAGTGCCCGAGAACCAAAGCCCACGGCACCGCCATAGGGCAGCCTGTGGTACTTCATCAGACTCGGATGGGGCTTCCTCGATGTCCAGAGCCAGTAAGCCCAGGTGCAAACGGTTGGCTCCGTACCGCCCCCCCCCAGTGGTATCCTCAATGGCCTGTTCCTTCACAGTGGTCTTTCTGGACTCCTTGGGCTTTCCATTTGGAGCAAGGCCTTGGGATGAGCAGATCCCACTCGGTGGCAAGCTCTCGCCCCCCCCCCGACCCCCTACACAGTTGGCGCTCCCCTGGAGTCGGGATATCTCTCAGAAGGGAAGTCCTCTGCAAGATCCCAGGCTCCTACGGATCAAGACAGTTTAGACCATCAGGGCAAACTAGAACCTACAGCTGAGCCCATATATCAATTAGGGTAATCATTGTCATCCCCCTGGATAAGTCTGGTTGCAGAGGCCAGGCCTGAGGTTATCACAGATGATAGTAAAACGCATCAAGATCTCTTGCACAGAATCGCCCGGGGCTTGGGTCTGCAGGAGGAGGAGATTGTAGAGGAGACAAATCCCATGGTTGACATTCTCGTACCAGAAGGCCCCTCTCGAGTAGCCCTCCCGCTTATCAAGACCATTCAGAGCACCACGAGAACCGTGTGGCATACCCCCGCCTCTGTGCCTCCCACGGCCAAGAGGGTAGAGCGAAAATACTTCGTGCCTTTGAAAGGTTACAAGCACTTCTACACGCATCTGGCACGCGGTCTCTTGTTGTAGCAGCAGCCACCAAGAGAGAGCAGCAAGGCCATCAATGGCCATCCCCCAAGTCTAAAGATGCAAAAAAGTTAGACTTCTCAGAAGGAAGATCTACTCCACCGGGGGGGGGGGGGGGCTCAACTCCACATTGCTAACCAGCAGTAAATCCTTAGCCGCTACGCCTTTAATGCTTGTTCCTTGTTGGAGAGGTTCTCGGAAAAGTGCGAGCAGAGCTTGAGGCCTGAGTTATCAGTCGCCACCAAGGAGGGCAAGATAGTTTCCAGAGTCCTCCTGCAGTCAGTGTTGGATGCTGCGGACGCGGCGGCCAGAGCCATGACCTCCGGAGTCACCATGCGCCAGAGCCCATGGCTTCAAGCATCAGGTCTGGCCCAGGACATGCACAATACCATTCAAGATCTCTCTTCCAAAGGCCCAGAATTGTTTTCGGAACAGATGGACACCAAGTTCCAGACTCTGAAAGATGACAGGTCCCTGCTTAAGTCTCTAGCCCTACACACCCTGGTGCCCCAGAGGAGACCCTTCAAGCCAGTACCGGTGCCCACGTCTTCCCACCGCTTGCAAAATTATAATGCTCGGTGCAGCCGGAACGGCTGAAAAAGTAATTATCGTCCAACTCCCCTTTCCCAAGTAGCCTTACGACATTCTTCAAGCTCCAAGAAAGGTTTTTGAAGGTGTGCTCGAGAACAACATACCAGTATATCCGGATCTGCACCCTCCATTCATCAACAAACTATCCAGCTTTTATCCAGCCTGGTTCCGGATCACCTCCCACGCATGAGTGCTGCACACAGTGTCTCAGGGATACTCCCTCCAGTTCTCCTCTTTTCCCCCTTGCTGCCCTCCTCATTCTCTGGCCCCCTCCAGGGACCCTTCTCATGATTACCTGTTGTAGCAGGAGGTGCAGGCCTTGATGGACAAACGGGCCAAAGGAGGTGGTTCTCCAGGAGCTTTGGGGAAAAGGCTTTTATTCCCGCTATTTCTAGATCCCAAAAGCAAAAGGGGGTCTTCGTCCCATCCTCAACCTCAAAGGTCTGAACCACTATCTGCCCAAGATACGCTTCTGCATGGTTTTCCTTTCTGCGATAATTCCCTCCCTGGATCCAGGAGACTCGTATGCCACCCTAGATCTTCAGGATGTGTACCTTCCATACCTCAATAATTCCCAGACACTGGAGGTTCCTGCAATTTGTAGTGGATGGCAGGCATCTCCAGTTCTCTGTCCTGCCTTTTGGGCTGGCAGCTGCCCCTCACATTTTCACAAAGTGCATAGTGGTGTCTGCAGCATTCCTGAGGCATTCCAAGATCCAGGTATATTCCTACCTGGACAATTGGTTGGTTTGCGGCCAATCAAAAGACGAAGTGGCTCATCACTTGAGCGTGACACAGAACACCTTCCGTGGCCTTGGTCTACTGGTCAATGTGCAAAAGTCCATCCTCATTCTGACTCAAAAGAAAGAGTTTATAGGTGCCCTGTTGGACTCGACACTGGCAAGAGCTTCCCTCCTGCGATCTTGATTCAAGAGTATCAGGTCCCTCGTGAGGGACTTCCAGAAGTTCCCGCTCACTTCAATTTGCTCGTGCCTGCGGCTGCTGGGGTTCATGGCAGCATGCACCCAAATGATGAGACATGCCCGCTTGAAGTTGCATCCACTACAGATGTGACTGGTATCAGTCTACCAGCCAGCAAGAGATAATATTGACAGTATGGTCACCATCCCTACGGGTGTGCTAAGTTCCCCGGATTGGTGGTGCCACGAACAGAATGTGTATCAAGGGCTACCCTTTCAGCCACCGCAACCCTCAAAGTTCTTGGGCATGGACGCATCTGACTTGGGATGAGGGGGCTTATCTGGGTCCCCTCGCAACCCAAGGCCTTTGAGGAGACAGCGAGTTGAGCCTGCATATCAACGTGAAGGAGCTACGAGCTGTCCACCCTGGCCTGCCAGGCTTTTCTCCATGAGCTTACGGACAAGACAGCCACAATGTATTACATAAACAGGCAGGGGGGACATGCTCCAGCCTGCTTTGCAGTGAAGCTCTCCGCCTGTGAGACATCTGCATTCACCACTCGATTCACCTCGTGGCTTCATACCTTCCCGGCCAGCACAATCTCCTGGTGGATTCGTTGAGCAGGAAATTCACAACTCCCAAGTGGTCCCTCAAGTGGGAGGTGTTGAGGCTCATCTTCCACCTCTGGGGTTATCCCCAAGTGGACCTCTTTGCATCTGATCAGAACAACAAGTGTGCAGACTTATTTGTTCAAGGGGCAGAGCCCAGGGTCAATTGCGGACGCTTTCAAGATATCTTGGACGGTGATAGCCTGCTTCGCGTTCCCCCCAACCCCACTGATTCCGACAGTCCTCTTGAAAGTCAAATAGGACCAGGCCTCAATTATCTTGGTAGCCCCAGCATGGCCGAGGCAACATCAGTTTATGACTATGCTGCGTCTCTTGGTCAGTGACCCAATAGAGTTGCCAACACTACTGGACTTGCTCTCCCAGGACCCAGGGTGTCTGTACCACCCACACCTGAGGTTGCTACACCTCTGCGCATGGAATCTCCATGGCTAAGGGGCAGGGGAGTTGCAGTGTTTAGCGCAGGTCCAGAAAGTCTTGTTCAGCAGTAGGAAGCTCTCAACAATGGCGTTGTACAAGGGCAAGTTTCTGGACTGGGCATTAAGCAAGGATTTCATGCCCCATCAGGCTCCAGTTCAATCCATCCTAGACTTTCTCTGGTGTCTGAAAGCCTGAGGCCTGTCCTTGTCCTCCATCAGACCCTATCTTGCAGCAATTTCAGCGTTTCACAAGAGTGCACGTGAAGCTTCTTTATTCACCAACCCGTTGGTCAAGCGGTTTCTTAAAGGCTTAGAGAGGCTCTTCCCCGTGGTGCGTTCCCCGATTGGGCAGTGGGACCTCAATCTGGTCTATTCAAGACTCACAGGGCCCCCGTTCAAGCCACTTGCCTCCTACTTGCTTCTCATTCTTTCATGGAAGGTAACCTTCCTAGCGGTGATAATGTTGGCCAGGAGAGTTTCAGAGATTTGGGCGTTGTCAGCCTCTCCACCCTATATGGTCTTCTTCAAAGACAAAGTTCAACTGCGTCCTCACACAGCATTCCATCCTAAGGTGGTTTCGCAGTTTCACTGCCATCAGGAAATCGTCTTGCCAGTCTTTCATCCGAAGCCGCATGCCTCAGATAAAGAAAGGGGGCTCCACACTCTGGATGTTCGCTGGGCGTTGGCCTCTCATATAGAGAAGATGAAACCCTTTAGAAAGACATCCCAACTGTTTGTAGCAGTGGTGGATAGAATGAAAGGGGAACGAGTCTCAGCTCAGCATCTCTCCTCCTGGATAGTCTCCTGTATTTGAGAATGTTATGCATTGGCTAAGGTAGACCCATCTGCAATCAAGGCCCACTCTACGAGAGCTCAAGCCTCCTCTGCTGCATTCTTGAGTGGGGTGCCAATTGTGGACATTTGTAAAGCGGCTACATGGTCGTCTGCGCATACATTCACGCAGCATTATGCAATTGATCAGCAAGCTCAGGGTGACACTGCAGTGGATAGAGCAGTCCTGCAGTCAGTGCACCTGTGATTCTGACTCACCACCATAGGTAAGACTAAGGAATCACCTACAATGGAATGGCCAGGAGCAATCTCTCTTGAAGAAGAAGAGGTTACCCACCTGTAACTGGTGTTCTTCGAGATATGTTGCTCCTGGACATTCCACATCCCTCCCTCCTCCCCTCTGCAGAATAGGCATTAAGAAGGAACTGAGGAGGGGGCGGGGCGGCTGTGCCTCATATAGAGAGCTGCAATGGCGCCACTCCAGGTAGCCAACCCTACAGGTGCTCTATAGGAAAAAGTCTCCGGCTATCTGTGCACGCACACGCGTACACCTACAATGGAATGTCCAGGAGCAACACATCTTGAAGAACACCAGTTACAGCTGGTAAGCTCTTCTTTTTCAACAAAACAATAAAAAAACTGTGCAGACATTTACAGATTTGACAATCAGCTTGAAATCTTACAATACAATATCAGAAGTTCAAAACTGATAGTGAACAAGTTATTAGATTATATAATGTTGAATCACAACAAGTGGCTAAGATATTAAGTTTTAAAGCTGTATTGTAAGAATGCAGTACATTTTAAAACAAGATTTTATAAAGACATTTACTGCATAAAGCACGGCAGTGTATTCTGGTTGTACAATTTGAAATCTCTTCTGCTGCATTTCCAGTCCATCAGCACACAGTTAAGTTTTCTAATCCTCCCTAATTATCCATAAGACAAAATGTGTTTCAGCTAACTCGGTCTCTCTTGATTTCTTTGAAATATTTATTTTATTTTATTTTACTTTACTCTTTCCAGAAAAGGAACAGAACACCACGAATAGATGAAGCAATATTTAAAAAGGCATACCACTCAGGGTGTAAGGCCTCAAAAATGGCCTCACTTGACAAGCATCACATATTAAAGACTGTACCCTTCAATATTTCAGTATGCATCTTATAAACAGACCACTACTATAGCACGATATACATTACTGAAAATTCCACACAATGTCCTATGTGATTTACTGTAAACAAATTAGTATCTGTGCAATATAATAAGGAATCAACAGATTTATTTACAATTTCATCCCGCACCCCCCCAAAAAAATTATGCTAAAAAGAAGTAGAGGTTGCAAAGCCAAACACTGAACAGTTTGGAAATGCCAGAATGAAGATTGCTCATGCAACTTAATTTGGCCTTCTTACGTATTATGATTACTTATGTAATCATATAAAACATCTGCCTAATTTAGAACACAAGATGGCCACAGCGCTCACTAAATGGGTAGCTATTAAATCTTTCTTTCTTTACGTTATCATTCAATGAGTGGCCCATGTAGTATTACCGCACACCATCCAAACTCTGCACTGAACACAAATTGATTTATTTCTTTATGGACTTTTTGGTGGAATTCACCATCATAACATTTGAGTATTTCACAAACATTCATATGAGGAAGAAAAACACAATATTCCCATTCTATAGCTTAAAAACAGAGGCTCATAGAGCTTAAAGCCAAAACTGTCCACTAAATTTAGGTGCCTAGTTTGAGACATATAGGATCCAATTGTTTAGAGTATTTAGCATTTTTATACCACTTTACATCTTCAATACACACATCCCACTAAGTTCAACAGCAGTTACTCATGCTCAGCACTTCTACAAATCTGAACCCAGATGTCTCATGCTGAATATCCATATAATAAAGAACACATAATTAATGACCACCTGTGGGACATTTTGGTTTAAATGACTTGCCTTGCATTTAGGAACTCAGTCTGGTACAGGGATCAAATCCAGTTCTCCATCATGTCATTCAACTGCCCAACCACAAGACCATTTCCTGCCTTATTCTCTACACACCTTCCACTTCCTGCAACAAGTGACACAACATTCCTACACAGGCAACAACTTCCCTCACTATGCTATCTTGATCTGAGTAATTCCTTGAGCACAAGATCTAAATGGGTAGCCGTGTTAGCCTAGTTCAGTAAAACAAACAAGTTCTGTGGCACTTAAAGACTAACAATAAATAAATTTGTTAGTCTTCAAGTGCCACAGAACTCGTCTGTTTTTCCTTGAGCACAGTTCATCTTTAGCTTTGAATAAGGCAAGAGACCTAAAGAAAAAAACAGAATATAGTTATTTAATTACTTACTTACTGCATATGTATAAGGGGGACAAATTAACATCGCCAGAGACACCTTAATTCTGCATTCTCTCACTTTTGAGTACTTTACTTTGGAAACTCAACGTTCTTTTAACTTGGGTGACGGGAGGAGTTGATTTTTCTGTATGCAGTTACCCAATTTTTTTTTTTAAAAAGCAAACAACAGCAATTCCATCTTGTAGAGCCATGCTGAACTCACTACAGGCTTCAGCTAAGGGAGTAACTGACATTAGCATCAGGCTGCTGTCCTCTTTGTGAACCAGCACTAGAGGAGCATGAGAAACATACTTTGCCAGCTGATTTCAAAGATGTCAGTTAGTCAGAATCGGAGGCATCTTTGGGGGTAAGCAAAGCATGCAGTCACCTAGGGCCTCGAACAGTCTGCTTCACTTACCCTTGCACTCACGCTGCAGAGTGGTGGGCAAGCAGGGCACCACGGACTGCCAGGGCCAATGGCAGAACTGCCTGCCTGCCTGGCTGACATCTCTCCAGCAGGGGCAGAGCAGCGCTCCCGCGTACACCCAGCCAGCTGTGCCTCCCCACGGGGAGAGAGAAGAGTGGCCAGTGCGACGCTGTGGCTTGCCAGGAGTGGGGCCTCCTGGAGCGCCCACTCCAAAGAGTTCAGGCCTCTGTGCCCCACCACCACCTCAGGCCTGAATGGGCCCGATCCAGAGCCTGGGCTGGATGGCTGTGAAGCAGCCCAAACTCTTCAGAGTGGGCCACTCCAGGGGGCCCACTCCCGGCAAGCCACAGCGCCGCGCCGGCTGCTCCCCCCCGTGGGAGGCACGGATGGCTGTGGGTAGGCAGGGAGCGCTGCTGCACCCCTAGTGCAGAGAGGCCAGGTGGCCAGGCAGGTGGTGCAACCTCTGGCCAGGAGATCTGTGGCCCCCTGCCGTGGGGGTGGGCGGTTAGGACGGCAGTGGGGGCCCATGCCCCAGTGAGGGTGGCATTGGGGGCCCCACAAAGGGCCCTCGCCTAGGGCCCCCAATTGCTTAAGGCCGCCTTTGGTCAGAATACACTTTGAATTCCTTAAACGTCTGTATACAATGTCCCCTTATCAACTGCATTTAAAAACAGTCCTCAGGAATAGTCTAAATATCAAGTCTGTGAGGGATATCATATATGTTTTCCAGACCATGTTCCCACTTCTGTTGGGTTTGTGTTTGGAGTTCCCTGAGGACGGGATTGGCTTCCTGATAAAGCACCTGCAGATCCCAGATTCTCTTTGTTGTTTTGCAAAATACTGAAAATGAACACAATTCTAGTAGAGAAGTATTTTCAGAATTTCCACCAGATGACAGGAACTCCAGAACCTAAGTTCTAAATCATTCCAAATGTGAGGGAGTTGCTCAGCCAGAGAAGATGGTGCTCTCTTTTTTTCAGGCCAGGCAATGCTTTTGTCTTTTGCTGAACAATGAAGTTTTCTTCCTGCTGCATTTTTACATCGGCATTCTGTTTTCAAAATTCTGTCACTGGGACGCTAAATTCCAAAGGGGCAGCCATGTTAGTCTAATAAAGCAAAAAAAGCAAGGAGTCTTGTGGCACTTAAAGACTAACAGATTTATTTATTGCATGAGCTTTCATGGGAGAATATCCCACTCCGTCAGACGCTTTGAAGAGGGAGAACTTACAGAATCAGATGAAAATAAATGCAGGGGAGTGTAAAACATGGGATCAGGTCATACTGCAACAGCAAATCAGAGCATTTGTAAGGATTCAAACTTTAGGAAACAGCATATAGAGGGAGGGTGAAGTCAAATTACCTGTTATAATATGAAAAGAATCCATAGACACTAAAGTTTAAATAGTATCCATGCTATGGGAAAATGCATAGATACTTGGAGAAGTAATCAACTTGAATAACGTACATGTGCCCTTTCCAGAAAGAAAGATATACAGCTACACACTGCCAAGGTCCATCAGGTAGCTTCGCAGTCATTAATGGTTCTGGCCATTCTTTCCCCCTCTACCCTTTGTTACGCATCTTGCAGCACTCTACTAAGATCCGAAATTGCCTACTGGGACTGAGCCAGCCTACTTGGACTGGGCCACTGTTCAGATTGTTGTGCTTACGCTTTGCATTTTTTATAGCTGTGGCTCTCTGGCTGACCCCTTGTGGCTCCGGATGACCCCAGCCCCAGACACCATTAAACTGAGAGGGCAGCCCATACCAGGCTACCAGGCTCTCCCCACTGCAGGGGGACTGCTTCTGGTTTCAAGCTCCCCTCACCCACCAATCCCCCCACCCCTGCCAGGGGACCCTGACCATCAGGCGCCCTGGCTCTGCTCCCAGCTCCCCCAGCCGGGGACTACACCCATTTCAGCTCTCAAAACACTAGGTTATTGAAGGAATTTCAAAAAATGGTTCTTCTTACCTTCTGGGCTGCTGAACCCTGATCTAGATAGTGAAGTGTTAAGTAACAGCATGGGTTTGTTATGAACACATCACGTCAAACCGATCTAATACCTTTCTTTGACAGGGCAGCTAGCCTTGAAGATGGGGGTGGGGGGAAGGGATGTGATGGATGTGGTATATCTTGACTCTAAGGTTTTGATACTGTCTCACATGACCTCATCAAAAAACTAGGGAAATACAACCTAGATGGAGGTACTATAAGATGGGTTTGTAAGTGGCTGAAAAACCACTACCAGAGAGAGTAGTTATGAGTTCACAGTCAAGCCGGAAGGAATCATCAAGTGGGGTCCCACAGGGATTAGTCTTGGGTCAACAATTTAGATAATGACAGAGGAGCATGCTTATAAAGTTTATGGACAATATCACGCTGGGAAGGGCTGCAAGTGCTTTAGAGGTTAGGAATAAAATTCAAAATGATCTGGACAAACTGGAGAAATGTTCTGAAGTAAATAAGATGAAGTTCAATAGGGTCAAAATGCAAAGTACTCCATTTAGGAAGGAATAATTAGTTGCATACATATAAAATGGGAACTGACTGCCTAGGAAAAAGTACTGTAAAAAGGGATCTGGGGAGGTCACAGTGAATCATAAGCTAAGTATGAGTCAACACTGTTGCCAAAAAAGCAAACATTCTGGAATGTATTAACAGGAGATTTGTAAGCAAGACACAAGAAGTGTTTCTTCTACTCTACTATGCACTGATTATACCTCAACTGGAGAACTGTCTTCAATTCTGTATTTCAAGAAAGATGTGGACAAATTGGAGAAGGTCCAGAAAAGAGCAAGAAAATGATTAAAGGACTAAATAACTTGACCTATAAGGGAAGACTGAAAAAACTAGGTTTGTTTAGAGAAGACTGAGGAGAGATGTAACAGTTTTCAAATACAAAAATGTTGCTACAAGGAGGAGGGAGAAAAATTGTTCTCTTTCACCTCTTAAGTATAGAGCAAGAAGAAATGGGTTTAAAGTGCAGCAAGGACAGTTTAGGTTGGATATTAGGAAAAAGTTTCAGTCAGGGTAGTCAAGCGCTAGAATAAATTCCCTAGTAAGGTTGTGGAATTTCACTGGGAATTTTTAAGTGTGTGTTAGAAAAACACCTGTCAGGGATGGTGTAGATAATACTTAGCCCTGCCTTGTGTGCAAGGAACTGGACTAGAACACCTCTCAAGGTCCTTTCCAGTCCTACAATTCTATATCTGGGTGTTCCTCCTGGATTTTGGAGAGCACTTCTTTCTGTAGTACTATAGGAATAAGAATGTGCTGTCCTTTCATAAGCAGGCTACCAGTCATATGAAGGTCATTTCAGTCCTGCCTGGATGATAGCAGGTCTCTTAGAAGCCACCTCTATC
Source organism: Podocnemis expansa (assembly GCA_007922195.1). Classification (NCBI taxonomy): domain Eukaryota; kingdom Metazoa; phylum Chordata; order Testudines; family Podocnemididae; genus Podocnemis; species Podocnemis expansa. The sequence goes on along the minus strand of ML681990.1, from coordinate 50,885,064 downwards.
CTCTTTGGCAGAGTTGAGTTTTAGCTGTTCATCTTTAATTTGCTGAAGTCAGCTGGCAGATGAGGGAATTGCTGCCAGAACAAGGTCACTGTATACAATGATATATTTCTCTAAAAGCCTTTTCTTCTTTCTCTGGTCGCTGCTAAATTAGGGCTCTGGATAAAGCATCTACTACTATGATTGCTTTCCCTAGTCTGTTTTCAAGACTGAAAGAAAAACCGCACCAGACAGTCAAAATCTTCAAATGCTAAATGGAAACTCACCATTTGGTTTTGAACCAAATAATCCACTGAGAACTTATGGTCTGTTCTATATTAAAATTAAAAACAGATAGGCACTGAGCTGTTGGCAGGTATAAGTTACTGCTAGAGCTTCCTTTTCCACTTGAGCACACAGCTCTTGGATTTCTGAGAGGCTTCTCAATATGAATGTAACAGGTTTCTGGTCTCCTTTAGGCTGCTTTTGTGTGATACTGCTCCTAAATCATATGGAGATGTGTCAATGGCTACCTTTGTTGGACAGATTACAGAATATTTGCAAAACCACACAACTGAATAAACCAATTACTGTATTAAATACATTTTGTTGTGGACTACCCAAAGATCCAAGTATTGTTGTCATTGAAGAGCTCTCTTCACTGTTTTGTTAAATGAGCCGCATTTTACAATTTTCCCAAAATGATTCTGTCATGCTCAGGAATCATCTTTCAGGAAGGGGCGGGGGGGATCTCTGAGTTCTGGCAAACGGAGTAGTGTCTTCAGTTTGTCTGTACGTATCCTACAAATTTCATCTCTTTACTGTTTCAATATTATTTGATATACTCACCCACTCATCCCATTCTGCTAGTACCAAGTCATATAGCTGTTTTTTATGGTTTCTTGTATTCTCAGTTTGCAGTAGCTTTTGCTAATGAGAGATCTGGGTCTAACTTATGGCAGCAATGTGACGCTGGATAATGGGGTAGTCTGTTTATCATGGCAGAATCATCCAGAAACGTCAAGTGCATCCATCCACCCTCAAGATGATAAAGAAAAGTCCATAATCTGATGGCCCGCTGTTCTTTGAATTCCACAGGGGAATCACAAGAAGTTTAAGAACCCCCAGTAGTTAAAATGGAAGTTAAACTGCTGGTCACTGCAATGTATTCTGTTGCAATGAAGAAGGATCTTTTGGGTCACACAGTCATTCAGAAGAGCATGCAAGAGCTAATCCAGAGACTAAGAAATGCAGATCTGAGTTATTTATCATCCAAGAAATGTATAGAACATAATCCCACTCCACCTATTGTCACTGTTCTTTGGGGTCAAGTCTGAGGTACTGTTCAAGAGGCTCAATTATTTCAGAAAAGGGGTATCTTGACTTTAATCAGCATTTTTGAAATGGCTTTCAGATTAAACTGTTAAAAAAATATCTATCTTGATAGTTGACTGTGCACAGTAATGCATCCAACACCATGCTCTCACACCTAATCTAATGTCAGCAGGGAACGGAAGGTCGGAAACTTTAGTTGTTCAGGTCGCACCAGCGATGATACAAAGGGCAGCACTGATCACTGAATCCAAAATGCTAATCATGAGTTCATGTGAAGCTGCACCAATAAATTGGTTGTTGTTCCAATAACTATCCTATCTCTTATTAGTTCTAATATTCTGTATATGTGATGTTCATCAAGACTGAGAATTGCAATAATAAAAAGTCACAGCTGTTTCCCCTTGTTCCGGACACTTTCTATTAAGGTAGGTCCTTTCATATACAACATTCTGTCAGCCCATTAAATGGGAATCAAAAGTCGCTTTCACTTTGGGGTATTCTTTTTTTCCTCATCAGTGAGAAAAAATTATACACAATGTAATTTTCACTATCACCTATGGCAAATATCAGGTATTTACCTCGTATTTTTGAGCTTTCTCTGTTAAAAGAGAAGCCACCTAGAAATTACTAAACTTCTATATATTCAGCAAGGCCAGCTGCTTCAGTTGCTAAAATTAAACTTCTCTAACAGAACCATTTGTCCTAAGGGCTCCACTGCTGCAATGAGACAGGGTTCTGCTTCTTTCCTGCAGTTGCTTTCACTGGGCTCCTCCTTGATTATCCACTTTCCCTGCTTACTTACCATTCTGGCAATCTGGAGATCTCTTTTCTTTCCTTCACTCCTTCTTTAGAGAGAGGGACACACTCTCTTCTGAAATCATGTAGTGAGAGGACAAACAAAAACAGCCATGCTTTAAGCAGCAAATAGTTAATTCATCTCCCTTCTGAAAAACATCTTAGTTCTCGTTGGTAATTGTGGAAAACAAGGACATCTATAACTACTTCACTTTGTCTCTCCCCATCCTTCCATGCAGGCTTTTGCTCACCACCACCTCCACACTCCAGTCAGGTACCATCCTTCTCCTCTCAGATTACACAAGTGTAAACACAGAGCACAGGAGAGGCTGTCTCTGTTTTCAGTCCTGATGTCTGACATCTCAGTTGTATCTGGGTGCCAGCAGGAATTATTGCATCAAAATTCCTAATCAGTATATGGAGCCCTAAGATGGACCATTCGCAGTGAATCGCTGGAGACCTACTAAGCTCTAACAAATCTCTGCTGACCATGTGAGAACTGTGATTTTTCAGAGACTTATAACTTGTCCAAATTTGGACAAGGTATTTTCTCCTAATCTTGTTCTTGGAAACAGCAGAGTATTTTTTGCTGAAACTTTTCAAAAAAATTCATCTGAAGACAGACACCCTCACATGGAAAACTTCAGCCTGATGAACTGAAGTTTAATGAAAGTTGTAAACAGGATCTTTTAACAGACAATGCTGGGCAACCTTAGCTATAGGCATCACTACTAGAGCCACCTCCAGTGAACCACACAGATACAAAATATAGATTTCCTCTAATTTTCTGAGCAACTACTGGTTTAAAATAGATGTATTTGGAACCCCCCTTTACCCTTTTCAACATGGTACATCAGTCCATGGCAGATCTTCAGCTGTGTACTGTGCAGAAAGACTAATACATTCTTATGCAGTCTCTCAGCCTCTCTCATTTTTTGCTCCAGCAGGAATTCAGTCTCCGTCACCTACTCCTAACTGATTCTCTTTCTCTGAACACAGCTCCCTAACCCTTCCATAACCATACTTGTAAGGGACAAAAGATATCCAGGCAGAGTCTCATACGCCCTGCCTATCTCTCAGCACTTCTCTTCCTGTTTCCTTTCACTGATCTGCTCTGGTCTCTTTCACATGCACAGCCTCCACTTCAGATCTGCCTAGCTTTTTCCCTAATGGCTATCATCCATAGGAAAGATAGGGAAACTGGCAACAGGGGAGTCAGGTACATCATAAAGCAGGTTAGGAGATGAGACAACTGATGAGAGAAGGGGAAAAGACCGGACAGAGAGACCTGTCCTTCTTAATAATCCAATCCTGTCTCCATCTTTCAGTCACCTTACACCCTCCCTCCTTCACAGAATGCCTTTCAGTGGCCACTTCTCAGCATCAGGGCCATCCCGAAGGGATGGCGAGAGGGGCAATTGCACCAGGCTCCATGGTTCCATGGGCCCCACACTGTCCTGCCGTGAGCAGGGCAGCGCACAGCCCGAATTACTCCCCCCCCTTCCCGTGCATGCACTGCCTCCTGCCCCTTCCCTGCTTTCAGTGTGGAGCCGAAGGCAGCTGGCATGGGGGGCACCAAGCTGGTCACTGCTCCCGGCTGGCTCTTCCCCACCAGCAGGATGGGGAAGAGCCAACCCCGGGGTGGAGTGGGCCAGCCTTCTCTCTCTGGCCCAACCCAGGGGCCAGCTGTTCCGCCCTTGGGGTGGGCAGGGCCAGTGCAGAGGTGGTGTGGCAGAGCAGAGCCCAGCCCCTGGACTGACCCATTCCACCCCCAGGATCAGGGGAGGGGTGGCAGTGCAGGACCAGCCCATACGCCCCCCGGCGAAGGGGGGAGCAGGGCCCTGCACAAGCCAATTGGCCCTGAGCCTCGCACCCCCTGCAGATGGCCCTGCTTAACACACAACAGCATCTGGACACATTACTGTGTCACCATACCGCAGTAAACTGCATCATGGACAGCCAAGGAGATGGCTGATTCAGCCTGGAGGGAGGGTTGGATGGGCTGGTGTGTCCTGTAGAGTCTCTAACACACAAACAACTGTGCAACAACCCATAAAAGGTTGAGAACTACTAACCTACAAAATTAACCAATGTAAAGATGGTGCTCCCTCACAAATTAGCTCTAGTAATTCTCAAAGTTAAAGTAACATTAGGGCTGTGATATTAGCTAATACAAGCCAAGAAATTTAGAATGAAAACTGAAATTTCTGCCCTAGGTAGACCTACTGGACATTCCAACATTCTGCTTTGAGTACTGTTAGTGGGGAACTCAACACTGTACTGCAAAAAACACAGTAATTTTCAAAGGTGAAGATGTTTGGATTCAGACTGACTTCTTCTAATATTAATTCAAGTGTTTGTTATTGATCGTGGGATATAAGTTTGCACCAAAAATGAGCCAGTGAATGACTTTTCTTCATCTTGTACATAATATTTCCATACATTGTCACTTAAGTTTCATGTCCACAAAGTGTCTTTTTATATAATATATGATTAAATGTGTATTTTGGTTTATACTTAAACGTCTTCCTCCTATTCTGATAATTTGCCAATAAAATTTGTTTCTAAGACAGCTGAACCTAGCACACAAACTGACAGGGAAATGCAAAACACCTTCAAAGAAAAGCACATTAAACAGCTTAGAAATCTCCAGAAAGCTTTAACAGCTCTGTTGGCTGTTGCACAATGGGATGCAGGAATTGCAGTAATGTTCTTCTTCCATCTGGTGCCTGCAAACTTGCTGTTTTCAGAGGCATTCATTACTCTAAGCAAACTGTTCACTTGTTCGTTCATCTGAGGCTGCCCATTATTCTTTGGGAAAGTCTTCAGTTTTGCCTCTTTCCCATCATAAAGGCTGACTGTTTTTCTGCATCCCATGTTATCACTTGTTCCAAAGAAAGGTGCATCTTCTCTTTCCCAAGGAGGGTCTTCATGTTTTATTGTCTTTTCTTTTGGCTTACAGCTCTTAAATTTTATTCATAATATAGCATGAAATCATTCCCCCAAATTCAGGTAGAACAGTAAAACACTGTTTGAATTCAGTTCAAACGATTGGGCACTTTTGGTACCACTAGAGATCATCACTGGAAATCTGCTCATTCAGGAAGATGAAAAACCTTCAGTTACAGATGTCAGCTTATGCTAAACAATCTAGCTCCCTGTCCTCAAACACGCATGCAAGCAACTTTCCCATTACTTTGAATCCAATTCCAGTATCTCATACACAGCCCACTTAAACTGTGAACATTTAATTTAAATTGTTAACAAACATGTCTAAGACATGTTTCACCAAGTCCCTGGCTAGCTAGATGTGGAAGATTACACAAATGTAAGAAGATGAAGTCAAATAAGAAATGGCTAGTATATTTTAAGATCATATTTTCTCATATGTCCAGGCTCAGCTATCTGTGACACATCATCAGCGAAATTCATCCTTGTTATAAACTGTAGTAACAACATTGAAGTTAGTGGAGTTGTATCCACTTACACTAGTGCTGAATTTTAACACTGTTGTTTATGAAACTGAAAAAAGTCTAGGGGCGCAAACACATAGAGGGCAAGAGCTACATCATTTACAGAGAGTACCTATCTTTACACAGAAACCAAAAATTGTCTCCTTCCACAAACATCCACACTTTGGGAACATCAGACAGTGCTGGACACTTGCATGACAGCATCTGAGGTCATGGTTAGGGTCTTTCAGCAGCCCCTGCAGAGTCACTGAGACATCAAACTTACTACAAATCTGTGGATCTACAGAATCATAGTTATAACAATGCTATATTGTATGGCAGTGAAATACCAGGCTATGGAAAGCTGAAAAGGATTAGAATGACATTCTCATTTCTTCCATCATCATCTTCTGCTCCATGCTAGATGGCAAGGCAAGATCAACAACAAACATATTTGTAGCTGAACCCAGCAAGCACCTCCATCAGTACTGGTTCAGTTTCAATGGGTTTCTAGGCACAGATACATTATTTAGATGGAAGACCAACAAATTACAAAGCATGCTTGTCAAGGAAATCCACTATACAGTGATAATGTGTTAACCAAATGCTTCAGTGCACTCTAAGATTGCAAGTGAAGAATGTAAATCAACACTCCAGATAATCTTAAGAACTCAGCTAGGGATACATCCAGCTGGTACAGTATTATCCCTTTTAAAATGGTCAGGGCTAAGTTCCCTGTGACTAGCAACTTTCTTATAAGAGAGGGTTAACTGAGTCCAGTAAGAGACACCTCCAGTTAATTCGGTCATTACTAGTCCCAGCTGTGGGAGAATGGGAAACATGGTTAATTGGAAAGGGAGTGCTTAAGGACAGGAGTTTTGCAGACTCTTTGGCTGATAAAGGATCGTTGCTTGAGCAGTGAGACCACGGCAATACAATCCAAATAGGACTGTGTGAGCTAGGCCTGTCCATAAAGGTTTCCAGGCAGGGAGAAATGGAAACAGGTTGCCAAGGAATCAAAACAGTCTGGTAAAAGGACACAGACTGAAGAGGACACTGGGGAATGTGTCTGTGTTTGAGAGGAGGACAGGAAATACAGTGCCTGAGAGAAAGAGAGAGACAGAACTTCACAGCACCTGAAACTGTTTTCCTGCTTCATTTTAAAGCTTTTCTGTTAGTGTGTGTTTCAGGGCCTAGGAGAACTGGAATAACCTAATAAAAAGAACACTATTTGGGAGTAGATAGCTAAGTAAAGCCACGCATGAAGACTTGACAGAGCAGCTGAGTCTGACAGCAGGCAGGTGACAATTTACAAAAAGCCTATATACCTTTGAGATTTGCCATGATAATGGAGATGATGAATTTGAACATCCAGATGAGGCAGAGTAAATTACAGGTACTGCTGACCTACGTATTTTTTATTTACGGAATGTATTTTTCATCAGTACAAGCTCCTAACTGTCCATCAAAATTAATGCAAATTAAAAATACATCTAGGAGAGACTGCCAAGTTCCAAAGGGGCAGCAAGAGAGGCGAGACGACCTGTGGCACTTAAAGGCTAACAGACAGGGGTGTCGCTGGCACCAGGCACATGGGGCCCGTGCCCCAAATCCCAGCGCCAGTGCCCCGGGTTGCCCCGCCTCTCCCAGTCTCTGGCCCAATCAGGCCGGAGATCTGGGGCCCAGCCAGCCGCAGCTGCTCCCAGCCCTGTCCCCTGCTGGGGGCGTGGCCTGTGGCTAGGGGGCGTGGCCTGGGCCAGTGCCCCAGGTCCTTCCCTGGGGCAGCAACGCTCCTGCTAACAGATTTATTTATCACATGAGCTTTCATGGGAGAAAAGCCCCATCTTCAAATCATCTGATGAAGTGGGGAACTTACAGAATGGTGTGACAATAAATGCAAAGGAATGTAAGACACAGGATCAGCACCTCTCCTTTACTTACGCTACACTGATGACATCTTCATCACCTGGACCCATGGTAGGGATACTCTTGAAAATTTTCACAGAGATTTCAACAATTTCCACTCCACAGTCAAACTTAGCCTGGAACACTCCACACAGGAGATCCACTTTCTTGACACTACAGTACAAATCAGGGATAGACATATCACCACCACCCTATACCGAAAACCTACTGATCAGTATAGTTACCTATATCCCTCGAGCTTCCATCCAAAACACACCACACAATCCATTGTCCACAGCCAAGCCCTAAGATATAACCGCACTTGCTCTGATCCCTCAGACAGAGATGCACACCTTCAGGATCACTATCAAGCATTCTTAAAACTACAGTAACCAGCTGTGGAAGTAAGAAAACAGACTGACAGAGCCTGACAGGTACCCCAAAGTCAACTACTGCAGGAGAGGCCCAAGAAAGAAAACAATACAACGCCACTGGTCACAACATACAACCCCCAAGTCAGACTTCTACAACAGATCATTGAGCATATACAGCCAGTGTTTAAATCTTAACAACTGCTCTGATTTGCTGTTACTGTATCACCTGATCTCATGTCTTACACTCACTTGCATTTATTTTCATCCCATTCTGTAAATTCCCCCATCTTCAAAGCAGCTGATGAAGTGGGATTTTCTCCCAGGAAAGCTCATGTGATAAATAAATCTGTCAGACTTTAAGTGCCACAGGACTCCTTGCTTCTCTAGGCGAGACTAGACCCCAAAAATCACACACAAACTATGGAGTAGCTTTGACACTAAACTTGAGAGTGACTTCATGTTCTGACCTCTTGACTGATGTTAAAGAGCCACAGTAACAAACATTAAAACAAGCCCAGGAGGGGATGAATTTAAAAAATATGTAATGAGGACAACTGAGCGATCTAGCGATAGACCAAGATTCTACCATGAGGAAAAGGGATTCAAGACCCCACTTCACTCCTTCACTACCAAACTAGAACAGAATAGGAATGCTGAGTAAAGAAGCTACCTCTGTCCAAGATGGGTAAAGGACTTGTTTCACATACCTCTGCAGTAATCCCTCTCAATAGTTCAAGAGCAACAATGATGAGCTCCAAAGGAAGCCACAGATAGTTCTCCATCGCTAAGAGGACAGTAACAATGGTGTGGGGCTCTTAAAGGTTAAAAAGAACTAAAGAGAAAATCTAAAAATTCTAAAGAGATTCTGGTAACTTACCAGGTAAGAAAATGACTTAGGCAAATATTGTAATTTGCTAAAATTAAGTTTCAGTCATTTAAAACTGTTTTGTTTGTAATCATGCCTGTTTTGCTCTTGCTTAGCATCACTTAAATCTCTATTCTTCATTTATAAACTTATTTTTAGTTTTACTGAAAACCTTCTCACAGTGCTGTATATTGAGGTAAACAGTGATTCGTAGAGTAATCTACACTGCATCTTTGGAAGCAACAAAGTTAATAGTTTCTGTGTGCATTGAGTTAGAGGGCCTGGACATGGCAAGCTTAAGATAGGCAGTGTTTCAAGCAATTTGTGGATGAGGGGAACAGACTGCTGTGGTAGGAAACTGATGCAAAATTTAAGTTCCAGGAAAGCTCTCTTTTGCCAAGGCAGAGTCAACAAATTATGCTGTCTGTCTGTCTGTCAGAGAAATGTAACATTCTGCAAAGTCTGCTTCTACTCCTGTGCTGCCATAAGGCAAATACCACAACATGAGTATTAGTTTTGTTTCATACTCTAGGTTATGAACAGGACAATGATATTATTTTTGCAAATTAACAATCAGCTATTGCCTTTGCAAGTTTGGAAAAGAGTGCGGAAGTATGGCCATCTATCTACTTATCAAAGAAATATTGTTCACTAAAAAGTTTGCATATTCATCCTTAATGTACAATATTACCTGCCAAAGATAAGAACAGGTAGGTAGACTTTAAAAAATGGATTTTAGAGTGCTGTTGTGTATACAGGAATCTGCAAAACAGAATGTAGCAAAAGGACGTCAGAGTGGGACCAGGGGAGTGGGCACTGCCATGCAGAATAAAAACAGCACATTATCTCTTTTAAATGAGTTGTAGTAAGGCAGTAAAGGAAGGTATGCTGAAAGACTGGAAAAAACAGGCATTTTGAGTTCCACTATAAAACAGGAAACAGTTAACTTGAATTAGATTATGCTTTGGATAAAACTATATTGCCAAACACTCCATACTTTGCAGTCGTGAGCTCATGCTAGAAATATCTGGCAATAAGAGATGCATTTTAAGATCATCATCAGCCCTAAATAAGGGGCAGTGCATTGTTGTGGTGCCCATGGAACAGTCCATGAGGGAGACTGTGACTGGAGTGTCACAATCTTTTTTCCTGGCTCCCTTGCTGCTCCCAGGAGGAAGCTAACTGTGCAGTCTATACCTGGCACAGTGTGCAGATGCAGCTATACTCCCATGACATGTGCCATACGTGCACATGTGCAACACTGAGACACTGCAAAGTCTGCTTTTATTCTCGTTCTACTACTCCATAGATGAGCAGCTCATTTATACCTCTGTGCTAGTCAGGGTACAATTTAGTCCTATGTAATTTCTTCCCAAATATTTTATTGCTCAATTAAATATAGAAAATCCCTAATCTTCCCAACCCATTACTTTAAGGGAGTAGGTCATTCTAAGTACATATTATGCAATTGCTTTTAGGAAGTAGATGATATTTTAACACAAATCATACTCATAATATTTGTCACTGCTCTGTCAATTTTAATTTATGTATTTATAGGGAACTCCTTTTGTACATCTAAATGAAATCACATTTTTCACACGTACTGATGAATTCTGAAGTACATTACTGAATTATGTTACTAAAACCAAAGCTGCTAGTAATAACCCAAAGCAATGATGAAAGCAGAGAAAGTAAAGAGAGCACACAGTGATCAGAATTCAAAAGAAACAAGCATTTTAGGCTTATTATGCAAGCCTGCACAATTGGGAGATAAAGCAAACTGTCAGAATAAAATTCAGAGTAACATTACTCTTTTATGTATTTTACTGAGCTTTTTAAGCCATGAGTCTACCCTCACTTAAGAGTTGCATTCAATAAAAATACTGCTTAGCTTCCACAGTCTGAAGTCTCTTTCAAATTCTGAAAAACCCAGTTCTGGAGGCTTCATTTGATAACTGTGTGGTGCAGTGGATGGTCAGTGTTTTTAATCAAACACATCTTTCAGCTACGTAGCAACAGCTACTTTCCCCACACAAGATGAAAATCACTCTACTACATGTTTTATAGTTTTATCAAAATACAATCATCATAATGTAAATTTCTTAAGCTCCAATTACAATAACTATCGAGTGGCCCATATTTTTCCCCAGTATATAAGTGAACATTAAACAGCACCCTTAATTTATTATAAGCGCATTATTATTGTAACATTTTAAAAAATACACAATAGGTAAAGGCCCCACTTAATTATGATATTGCCAAAAGTGCAGCTTCCACAATATTAAGTTTCCGCCACAGTTTTGATAGAGGGAGTCACAACAGGCATGGGGGTGATGGTGGGAGCTTCAGCTGCTCCGAAGCCAACAGCAAGAGACCTCACTCAGCCTCGCGTTCCCATCGTCAGTCCCAGGCCCCCGCTCATAGTCCCAGGCAGCCAGCAGCAGAAAATCATAGAAAAGTAATAATGGACTTTATTACTACAAATAATAAGGGCCATTATTACTTTTCTGCAATTTTCCATAGCTCGTCTGCAACTCAGACAGTTTTTTGACAATCATCCCGCAATTCAAGTTAGGCCTTAACAATAGGTCTCTGACACCACAGAACTTAAAATAAGGAAATGTCAACATGACTGTCACTTTCAGTATCTTTCCAAGCTGTAGCATCTCAGTTTAACTTTTACTTTTTATTAAAAAAGTGAAACAATACTGAAGTCAAATGTCTCTGAATTGTTTGTGATGTTTCTTGTTTTGTTTTTTAATTAAACAGTGAATGTTGACTACAGAGATGCATCAAAAGTTGCAAACAAAAGAGATCTGTTTTTAGACTAGACTTAAAAAAATCACTATGTAAGTGATCAAACAAATTGGAAATTTAAGGCCAATTTCTGATCTCTCAAGTTTTTCCACTGACAATTGCATGGATTGGAATGTACATCCCCCCTCCCCCCCCCCCCCAAATGCCACGGGTTGCATGTGCTTAAGTCACGTACAGGCCCACTTAAAATCTGAGTCAAAATAACATCCGTCTCGCATAAAAAAAACAAAACAAAAAAAAATGTCCCCAATAAAACCAAGGGAAAAAGCAGACTGGATCATACAAGTTTCAGATCTAAGTCTTGACCTACATGCCCCTGCAACTTTTCACATGATATGATGTACAATTTTAGGTAAATCAGTGTGGATAGTTCATAAGGTGAATACAGAATTGGCAATAAGATACAGCCTTGATTTTTAAAAAAATTACCCCTTCTGAATGACAATTTATTTTAAAAACATTTTTCATACATTGATATAATCAAATCATAAGGTGTTTTACTTTGAAAGGTAAATCCTTAGATTAAAGGACTTGCAGAATTAAACAGACAACCATTTAAAAATCTTAGCCCAGACTTTCAGAAACGTTTGCATCTCTAAGTCCGGTATGGTCACTCCTAATAATGGTATCCATCTCCTCTTTCAAAAGTGTCTAAATTCATGTTTAATTTGACATACCCATTTTTTTAAATCTTAAGAGGGTTGATTTATATAGTAAACATTCTAAATAGTGCAAGAAACTACATTAATCAAACAATAAGATACAGTCTCTGTATTTCTTTTTCAATGTCTTGATCACTAGGTCAAATGGGAGATCACAAATATCTTTGTTATACCGCGGCATTATTGGGTTTTCAAAGTTCAGGTATGAGGAAAGCCCTCTTCACCTATTGCTATCTGAATGATGCCTGCTCCATAAATAGAATGAGGTTTATTTACCATGGGAGTTGAAGAGTGTATGCTGTTGAAATTATGTCTTGTTTCCAAATGTCTACTACTCTAACTGAACTGTCACATTCAGTAACAAAATCTATATTAGAACTTTTTAAAAATTCATTTGATGTGGAGTTTATTTGTTAATATTAAGTGACAGCTTTGAATGCTATGACAGCAGATAAAAAGTTTAAGTCACTCTACGCTAACATGCTAACTAGAGGGAGATCAGTTTTGGAGGGTCATATGATGTGCTTTGGTTCTCCCAAAAGCTTCATAATTAATGTATATATTTTCTTTGATATTCATTCTAAGGTTTATGGAAACTTATTAAGCATATTCTACTGGGTAAAACAGAATAGAAATCAAAGAATACTTAAAGATAGAGGAGAAACAAGATCAGAGCCTTGCCACCCACAATAATCAAGCCAGTAGCATGTCATCTCGCTGCTGAGGGCTATATGCAAGTGCTGTACAGACTTGCTAGTGATAAAAAACTGAATGTCCTGATATAGAGAAGGGGGAGGAGAGAGCTTCTCAGTCTTACAGACCTTCAGAAGAGTAGAAACATCTAGGCCATTCCATTAGAATTTAGACATTTCATCAGCAATGTCACACTTAAGACTCAAAAAGTTGGGAATACATGCCACTTTCCTCTGTCCACACAAAGATTTTCCTTTCTTAGGATTTTTCTAGGTCAATAAAAGGTTATAATGAGTATATTGGAATTTCTTATAGCTTTGATGTTTCCAAAACAATATTATTCTTTTGTCTTTTTATTTTCTCATGCTAATACACCAGTTAATTAAATCCCACAGGACATATTTTTCTGTGAACCGGTAAGGACTAAGTCAATTCTGAATTAATGCACTAATAAAAATCACAAGTTTCTCAGTGTTCTAAGCAAGGCACAAGAAATCAGACAACATGTAAGTTGCAAAATATGGAGTGTCAGAAAACAGCTATTTTTTAGTAGGTTTCCATCTCCTACCCCAATCTGGTAGTCAATTCTGGGTCCCGGCATTTCAAAAAAGTCATATGAACAGGAAAATGGACACTACTGGAACATGCTAGAAAAGGAAATGCACAATGAGCTTTCTAACCTCATGCCAAATAGTGGACTATCACTAGGGTGACCAGATAGCAAGCGTGAAAAATTGAGACAAGCGGTGTGGGGTAATGGGCACCTATATATAAAAAAAAAAAAGCTGCAGCTGTCAGGACTGTCCCTACAAAATAGAGACATCTGATCACTCTAGTGGCAGTGCAGATACATAAAGGTATACAAGACAATTTACACTACAGTGCTGGCTAACTGTATCACAAGGAGCAATACTGAAGAGGAAGGAGAGACTACAGAGCTTCTATTTTCCTCATGCAGGTGGGCAGGAAGAGAATGAACACAGCCTTGGCTCCCCCTCCCCCTCCCACAACATGGCAGCCAGCATAGCTGTTCTGGGGAACATATGCTGTGCCAGTAATAGACACATCACAGTTTATTCCCTTTCCAGATCATCAGCAAAACTGGGTGGGAGTTTGTAATTCTCTGAGCTTCTTCTGGGGAAGTCGGGTTGCCCCTCACACTCTGGACTCATGAAAAAGCCTCCCTTATGTCCTTGATCAGTGTATGATACTTGCATTTCTTCTCTTTTTATTAACATCCTCTTTTTTGTTCCTACCCTATGCTGGGTTCCATTAAATGTATTTACATTTTTTTCTTAAGTGCTGTTTGTTAGGCTTTTACTTCTCATTTTTTACCATCTAACAAATACTGTGGTTGTGTAAATGTTTACATTTTGGTTCCTCTTATTTACTTTGGCACAAAAGAGAGAATTGTTTTTATTCTAAAAATACTGATTTTGTTTGGAGAAAAGTGATTAATAATTACAGAGAATTGGAATGTTCACATTTATGAAACATTGCACAACAGCATAGCTGAACAGTAAGATTAACTTATATTCTGAAATACGAGAGAAATGTCTGAGTCAGTCCCACTTTCTCTCAAACAGGCAGAACTCCTATTATTTCAACTTACACAGGCATATGGGGTTGGCCTCATGCTGGAATAAGGACATGACTTCAACTAGCCCAGTTGTAAAGTAAATGTCCATTTGCTAAAGGAAAGGACTCTCCTGCATTCCCAACCTGCCCACTGATTCATAAAGTAACCACAACAATAGCCGCAGCAATGGTTTTACAGTAGCTCGCCTCTTCTGCAAGAATTTAGGAAAAACACATGCAGAATTATAACTCCAAGTAAATGTGTCCCCTGGGCCATTTGACTAATAAGACTTCACAAAACGAATCCAGGTTTTTCTATTTTTGCCCTTGAGAATGGAAGCTCTTCAGGACAGGGCTGTCTTCATTTTGAGCCCTACAGTGCTTATCATACTGTCAGCACTGCAGAAGGCACAATAATTATAGCAGTTCTGCCCTCAGACCTAAAGGAGAACTGTTAGAGTATTTAATAAAATGTTGATGGTAAATACTAGCACATAAAATGAAGGCCAGTATTTAGTTATTCACTTCCTAGGCCCACAACAAAATAAGGCAAGTATGATTTTGTGGCATTCCCTTTAGGGCAGGCTGTGATGAAATGGGTATTTTCTGTAATACTTTCATGAATGACATGCACAGCAATGACCTGATTTGCTATTGTTACCAGCAGGTGCATGGGATTGAAACATTCTAAGGCAAAGCAGGAAACATGAATGTTTTTGTGTCACATTACGGAGGGGTAGCTATGTTAGCCTTTTCCAACAAAATAAACAAGGAGTTGTGTAGCACTTTTAAAGACTAACAAATTTATTTTGTCACATGAGCCTTTGTGGGAAAAATCCCACTTTGTCAGATGAATGAAAATGGAAGATACAGCATGTAGGCTCTAAACAGATAGAGAAGTGTAATTCGAACAGATCTAGAGCGATAGAATGCTAGCCTGTCTCTTTAAAGAAAATAAATATGTTTTCATTCAAACTGTGGAATAGGAAGGCAGGAGCTAAGGAGGACGATTAAAGGGAAATTACATTTTATTATGACCCAGTCATGAACTCAAGTAAGGTGAAAAGTGCATTATGATCTACTTACTTCACAGACTATGGTGAGAAACTGTGCCATATACCAGCGTTTCCCAACCAGTGTGCCATCAGGCCTGAGAAGGTGTGCCATGGAATTTTCTGAAAAACAACTGAGTTCTAGATTGGCTCATGAATATTCAGGAGTTCATTTGGTGACTATATGTCGGTGTGCCTCAAATTAATAAAAAGTATCAGGGTGTACCATGGCACAAGAGAGGCTGGGAACTACTGCCAAACACCCTCAAAGAAACTAAGAAACTGCCTGATCAGCATATCAGCATCCTATACAACAAACAGAAGATTAAAAATGTAGACAAGTTCCAAGGGGGTAGCCATGTTAGTCTAGTTCAGTAAAATGAACAAGGAGTCCTGTGGCACTTTCAAAGACTAACATTTTTTTATTGCCATGAGCTTTTGTGGGAAAAAATCCAACTTCAGACGCTAAAAGCATTAGTCTTTAGAAGTGTCACAGGACTCCTTGTCTGTCAAGACTAAAAATAAACACTCTACACTAGAAATTTCCATAAAAAAACAGCCTTCAACACAAACTTCCACATGGTTGAACTTTTCAAGGAGAAAAGCCATCTGCAACACACACTTTGCTTCCCTACAGAAAAAAAGAAAAAGACATTAAACTATCTAAACTTCTACATACTACAAGGGGCAAAAAGCAACACCCTTAACACAGCTAACACCACTGTTAATCTATCTAGCTACACACCTGGTCGCAGAAGACACTGTCCTATCTCAGGGACTCTCTTTCTGCCCCACTATGCCCACACATATAGTACAAGTCTGTGCTAACCTAGAACCCTACTTTTGACATTTCCAACTCAAGAAATATTTTCATCACACCACCGAACAGTGCAACAACAAACAGACACCATCTTACCAACACTACAGAAAAAGATTCTATGTGGGCTACTCCTGACGGCAGCAACACCACACTGGACTTCTACATAAGTTGTTTCTGCTGACTTGCACTGGCTGAAACTGTGGACATAACAATCCTTGCACCATAACCCCAACCACGCAGAACACAATGTCATCCACAGCCTCAGAAACAACTCTGATATCAACATCAAAAAGACTGACAAAGGTGGTACTGAGTAAGTCAGATTACAAAAAAGATATTAATAGACAATTCTCCAACACCACATTCTACAAGCCATTACTCACTGATCCATCCCACTGCAGAATACCAAAATAAACTATACCATCTACCCAGGAAACACCTCAAGACAGCACAAGACCCAAGAACCAAACCCAAGGCATCCCATCATCTCAGGCACTGGGACTCTTACACAAGGCTATGTGGATTCCCTCCTCAGGCCTTCTGCTACCAGCACTCCTAGCTATCTTCAAGACACCACTGCCTGCCTTAGAAAAATCCAGTCCATTGGTGATCTTCCAGAAAACACCATCCTCACAACTATGGATGTAGAAGCTCTTTACAACAACATCCACACAAAAGCAGACTACATTTCATCAGTAACACTATCCTAGATGATGTCACAGCACACCTCATGGCTGAACTTTGTGACTTTGTACTCACAACTATTTCAGATTTGAAGATGACTTATACCTTCAAGTCAGCCGCACTATTACAGGTACCCTGTATGATACCACAACATGCCAACATTTTTATGGCTGTCTTAGAACAATGCTTCATTGACTCTCATCTCCACTATTTATGCTACATTGATGACATCTTCCTCTTCTGGACCTGCAGAAAGGAGGGCCTTAAGAAATTTTATCAAGATGTCAACAGTTTTCACCACACCATCAACCTCAGCCTAGACCAGTCTACATGGGAGATCAACTTCCTGGACACTACTGGAAACCTACTGACCATATACCTACTTACATCCCTCCAGCTTTCATCTGAGAAACATCACATGATCTATTGTTTACAGCCAAGCCCTAAGATACAATTACATTTCCTCCAATCCCTCAGACAGAAAAACACCTTCAGGATCTCTACAAACCATTCTTAAAACTACAATACCCACCTAGAGAAGTAAAAAAAAAAAAACAGATTGACAAAGCCAGGTGGATACTTAGAATTCACCTACTAAAGGATAAGCCCAACAAGAAAAGCAACAGAACACCACTAGTCATCACCTACAAGTCAAACATCTCCAACACATCACCAGGGATCTACAACCTATCCTACAAGATGATCCCTCATTCTCTCACACCTTGGGAGGTAAGCCACTCCTCATTTACGGAGAGCCTTCCCCCCCCAGTTGTAAGGAAATACTCAACAATAACTACAAACCATACAACAGGAACACTAAGCCAGGTACTTATCACTGAGGCAGGTCCCATTGCCAACTCTGCCCACATTTTTACACAAAATGTCATCATGGGACATAACCAGGCCGGCCCCTCCATCAAGGGCTCATCCTCCTGCTCATTGACCAATGTGATCTATGGCATCATGTGCCAAAAATTCTCCTTTGCTGTATACACTGGCCAAACTGGACTGCTTCCATGCAAAAGAATAAATGGACACAAATCAGACATCAATGGTGACATTAAAAAAACAGTAGAGGAACATTTCAAGCTACCTGGACATTCTGCAGAAAAACCATGGTAGTTTCAGTGCATCAACAAAAATACATTCAAAAACAGACTGGAACTTCAAACTGCAGAACTGGAATCCGTATGCAAACTAGACACCTTCACACTGGGTTTGAATAAAACTCTTGAATGGCTGGGTCATTACAAAAGGTAATTTTCCTTAGATCACCCTTCTCAGCACCTGCCTTCCTACTCCACATTTTAAATCCAAACATCTTATTTATGATGAAGAAAGAGGCTAGCATTCCATCCCTCCAGATCTGTTTGAATTAACCTTGTGACCCACCCTTCTTGGTATCTTTATATTTACAGTGTACATATTATATTTTCTATTTTCAGTCGTCTGACAAAGTGGGATTTTCCCCACAAAAGCTCATGCAACAAATATGTTTGTTAGTCTTTAGTTGTCCCACAGAACTCCTTGTCTACTTGTATCATGTAACTGTCTGGGATGGTACTGATAGCTCAGTAAGGACTTGCTGAAAGCAATCCATATCAATAGAGCAGTGGTTCTCAACCTTTTGCAGGTCACGACATATTTGGCAGCATTTCACTACCCTATAGGACACACCAGACCACCCCCACCCCCGCCAAACCCCTCTATTTCCCCAGCTCTCCATGACACACTTACTGCTGTGTGGTGACACAATAATAAGTCCCAGCACAGTGGTTGAGACTGCTGCAATAAAGGTTCCAAAAAACACTGGGAACCCATTTACACCTATCAACCACCAACCCAAAAAAAAGGCGATTCCCTCAAAACTTCAAACCCCCATTCCCTGCAATGAAGCAGAAGATTTGCTCTGAAGATCAAAGGGAAGGCGTCAGATGGCTGCGTTAAGCACCGGCCTTGGTGAGACAGAGCTCTCACCTAGGATTGGCAGACAGAGGCAAAATGGATTCTACAGCTGCCTGGATAGGTGGTAAGCCCTGATGTTGGACAATCTGCTGTACTCTATCTCAACTTTTACTGCTTTATTCCAACCTCAGGATTTCCCCATGCTGTACTCCAGTTGACTAACCACACTCTGCTTTTAAAAAGCTGCCTAATGTCACTGCAAATACTTTTTAAGGTGCACTGATCTCTGAACTGGGGATCAAGGGTCTCCTGAAGTTGGACTCGGCAGGCAGAGCTCTGGGTCTGAAACAGGAGTGCTGGAGTACTGATGCCCAGTCTCAGGAGTCAGTGGGTACATCTACATTGAAAAGTTAACAAAATAAGAAGGCTTATTTAAAAAATAATTTTACCTGTCCATGCAGGTATTTTGTTATTTGGAAATGAGCACTTCGTTATTCAAAAAAAAAAAAAAAAAAAAAAAAAAAAAGCCCTATTTGGAAATAATTAAACCTACTTTTATTTTGAAAGAGCTGTTCTTCTGAAATAGTTTAGAAAAATGCCATTCCAAGCCACAGAATTGACTTTTTCGAAATAATGGCCCTATACTTTCCCTGCCTTCTCCTATTCTGAAATAGAGAGTCTAGTGAAGACTCTCTATTTCAAAATAATAATTTATACCTTATTTTAAAAGAGAGAGTCTTCACTAGCCTCCTATTTCAAAATAATAAATTTGAAATAATGCTATTTTGAAACAGTTATATAGAGACAGCCAGTGAGACTATGTGGCCTACACTTGCAGAACAACAGGATACCTGCAGGATCTGGCACACTGAAGGGTTACTTCCAAGGGACTGTTTAAAAGCAGGAGCATAGCACATAGCCCTAAAAATCCATGATACAGGTTCTACATTTTTTTCTGTGTTCATTCAGTCTCTAGTATAACAAGGTCCATGATTAGGGCTCCTAGATTCTACAGTCATACAAACAAACAATAATTTGGATATTTTTATCCATGACAGAAAACTCACTCTACCCATGGTGAATTACTTAAACTAAAGAACAGCAGGATATGAAGGACATGTTATTGAATCATACTTCTAAATCCTGAGAAATCCTAATGTCAGTAATTGTGTCATTTTTCAAGATGACAAAAATATTTACAGAAGCAGAAGAGCAACTAACTAAACTAGGGCAGGAACTTCTCAGAAGAAGATTTAACCTTCACATGTGTTATTAGAGTTGTGGGTTGGTAGGTACAAATGTCTCAATCACTGTGGTTTCCATTGTGCTTGGGATCCTCTGTCGAAATGGATCAATTTCAGCCAATCTAGTTCTAGGGCCTAACTCCTATTGACTTCAATATAAGCAGGAAAAAAGACCTACAAATGATGTCTTGAAATATATTTTTCTACAGGTACACACTTGCCTATCCAATGATCATTTGGGTTTCTTCAGTGTTGCATTGGGAACACAGAACTCCTATACACAAACAGATCAGTAATTCACATATTCTACATCATGAATGACCTACCAATCATGATTGCTTCAGAAGTAGTAGTTAAAGATCACATTAAAACACGCCCACAATCTGCAGAACTATCAGTGTGAGATTTCTTCCTGATTTCAGCTGATGAAAAGGAGCTAGAGTGAGGAACAAAATAGATTTTAACATGAGAACAGACTACTACTACTCACATCATCTGGTTTAACCTATAGCATAAGAGAGACCATAGAACTTCATCAAGGGAATCCTGCACTAAGCCAATAACTAGGTCAAACTACAGCATGTCTTTCAAAAAGACGTCTGATCTTATAGACTTCAAGTGATGGAAAATCCAACAGATTCCTAAATATGTGGTCCCAGTGCTTAAATACCCCCACTGTCAAATAAAGTGCCTTAATTCTAGCTTGGATTTGTCTAGCTTCAGCTTCCTTCCCCTACATCTTCCTTTGTCATTGTCTGCTAGATTAAAGAGATCTCAATTGTCAGAATTCTCCTCTATAGTAGGTACTTATAAACAACGACCAAGTACATTCTTAATGTTCTCCTGAATAAATAAAATATTTTTGATTAAGCTTATTCATTCTTTTGGGATGCCTGCTGATGTTCTTTGAAAAGATCTTTGATTTTCACATGACTCTGCTGCCTATCCATAGTATAGTTCTTCTCCCCCATACCTCCCTGCATCTTTTTATACAATTCCAGTTTCTTCAACTGGATCAGAGCTGTGACTGCACAAACTCTTCTTCACACAGACTGAAAAGATCCACCTCCTCCTGAGTACCACACAACGGAGTGTATCTGAGGCACTGAGTCTTCATAATCAGTTGCACTGGGGGGGGGGGCTCTCCACACTGATCAAACAGAAAATGAGAATTCAAAAGTTCCTGTTTTCTCTGTACCTGGGCTGCTGAACAGCAGAGCTGAAAACATCTCCAGAGCAGTCACAGTGGAGCATTGACAGGCTATCTCCTGGAGGCCAAATCAGTCAACTTACACAACACTGTTTCTATCTCCCTCTCTGTCAATCCATCAACATTGACTGAAGCACTACACTTCTCAAAGAAGTGGAGTAATTAAGCCAACATTACAGGCAAGTTAGGTCAATGGAAGCACCAGGCTGCATAGATGCATGTGTTACTCGATTGAAATAGGGTGGTTTCTGCAGACCTAAGTTTGGAGAGTAGACCAAGCCTGTGTGACTGCCTTCCAAAATACAGTTCTCAACCATGCAAGTGTGACTTATGTTATTGAGATAAAATCCTGTCCCAAAGAAGTTGGTGCCAACCTCCTATTTACATTAGTGGGGACAGAATTTCACCTTAGTTCCTAAACGTACTCCTTGCATTTACTTTATTAAAACATGTTTTGTTAAAAGTGGGCCAAGTTTACTACATGATGCAGACTCTTTCATTGTTTACCACTTCAACTATAAGATTTGGCCAAAATCATTTAGATCTGTGTCATGCAAGTCAAAATGATCTGGCAAACCTTGAAAAGCTAACTTTCTAAACAGTTTATTAAGTAATCTGATCCATTTTCTTGAGCATTTGTATAAGTTTAGCACACTTCTTTCTAATCTTGCCAATTGTATCCATCTTGATAACAGATTCAACACAGGTACATGGCATATTCTTGTAAAGTAGTTTGTATTTATACATTTTCAATTTGTTTATGTAAAACACTGTTATAGCACAGTATACTTGGGAAAATTAAAACTGAGAATAATTTAGCTTCTCCACAATTTCAGCATCCTCTCTGAGTGACCCATTATACCATTTCCCCCTACTATAGCACACTCACTGACTCATTCAACATCCTCTTAGTTCTGCTGTGCTTTAATTTTTTTAATTCAATTACTTAAATGCAAGTTACACTCATGTAACAGACAGTTTTATTATATTTCCTTCTATTATCAGCAATTTGCTCTTCAAATTTCCTCTTAATTTCCATTTTGCCTACCAAAAGTGAAGTTCTGTTTTATCAGCACCCCTTGTACTAGGTCCCCATTATTTAGAGATTGCCTATATGGACTGAACATACTCTTGCCCTTGCCTCATAACCACCAAGGGTTTCTTCCTTACCTTTTTTTGCTTTGTTGTTTTTCTTGGCTATGCATAATTTCTGTTCCTCTAATAAGGTATTCTTAAGTAGCTTCCTTGTTGAGTTTATGGACTTTTCCCCTCAGGCTGTCTCTAATTAGAAAAACTATCTCAATTTTTTTTTTTTAAAGTTATTGAAGTTTAGCATCACAGTAATCCCCCTCAGTGTGATCTCCCCTAAGGGAACATCTAAATTACATTACGGACACAGTTATTTAGTTGCTGAACTACACTTAATTCCTGAACAAACCCTGGCGTTTTACTTGGGACTAACTCCAAAGTAGCCAGAAACAGAAGCTCCAAGAAGCAACTCTATATAACCAAAAATAGTTTCTGGAAACTAGATCCTCAAACATTGTTCGATCAGTTTATATCTGGAAGCTTGAAGCCACTATTATCAATATATAAAAGGCTATGTTGCCTCCCTGATCTTTTTCAATATTCTAAATTTATCAACGGGGTCCATCCACCTACATATGAAATTAACAATGGGCCAAACACAAACAAGTCTGCTATACAAAAACTTGGCATGAACATCAGGGAATCAAAATTACCGCTACATGACCCTAAACTTCATATCATAAGACTACAAATACAATAATGGAGATCCAGTACAGGAATCTACAACTGAATAACAATGGCTAAGAAAATAGTTATCAGACTGTTATAATTTGTCATGAATTCTGCTTTTCTTTAAAGCTATAACTCCATAACAGTTCTCTATGGAATATTGTCAGCTTTCAAATAAAAAAAAGTGTCTAGCCCGTCCGATAATAAAAATATGTTCCAAATTTGAACAATGTGACCAAAGTAGTACCGCCTTCACAAGGCGTGCCAACAAAGAGTTTTCTGCAGTAGAACTATTTCTTTATAAAAAGATGTATTCAGCAACAAATTCATAAAATCATTTAATAATTTATTAACTGAAAACATGCTTTATAAAAACAAAACCTATCTGACCAAAAAGCAGTATTTTATACTTTCTGTGGAATTTTCCTAATTAAATAACTAATATTTAGTATAATTTTTAAATGAAAAAAAAGTTATCTGAAAAAAATTGTCTTGATTTATTTTTCCATCTAAGACTGACTTTCATTTTTACCAAGGGTGCCATGATTTTACCATTTTTTGGCCACAAAAACTAGCCTTAGGGATGATAAAATAAGAATGTTGACAATGGTCAAGGTTACATATTTTCTAGAAAAGTAGTAATGAGTAACAAACATCTTTGGTATAAAATGATAGAACGTTGGACCAGCATGTGGATTACTTTACTAGAGCAGAGTTCTCTTTGTGGAGCTTTTTCTTCTTTTTGCAACCATCAAGTCTGCCTTATTCATCACTGTTAGATATACGTAGTCTCAATCATCCACAGCAGATTTCATTGTTTCTCAACACTACTGCTCTCCCCCATTTTCTACTTTGACTAACATGTTTGTTAGCAACCTCGTTCCTTCTTTGTTCAGATAGAGAGCATTCTGCATAGAACTCTGTTCCAAAATATTATCTAAACCTATTAAACAAGCACTTCTCTGCACTCTCCTCTTTCACATGGATCAGGAGTCTATAAGCCCTGGAATCACAGCAGCTCTAGATTTATTCTTCTTTCTGATAATCTAAATTTCATCTTTGAGAATCTCTTTTCTGAATTTCTCTACAACTTTGCTGCTAACATGTACTAGACTCCTCCCCAACACTTATTAAAATATTGTCTACATATCTACACACCTTTCAGCAAATCACCTGATGGCTCTCACAATAAATTAAGCCAGATACTTATACTCCTGATTTTAACATCCCACCAGAGCCTATTTACTAGGTCCCAAGTCAGTAACTACCTCATTTCACAGATCTTAGTCACTTTACCCTCACAGCAATCAAACTAAATGAGACGCATTCTGTGGAATGAATTAATTTACCACTTTTTTAAAATAAAAAGTGTGGTTACGAATTAGGTGTCTTTCAGCGCAGATGATAAAACCTACAGAATATTTCACAGCAGTTTAAACAGTACATAGTAGGATCCAACATAGTATGTTGTTTACAATAGTAGGCTCCAAAATAGTATGCTGTTTTAATATCTGCATCTATGTTTCAG
Organism: Podocnemis expansa; assembly: GCA_007922195.1. Classification (NCBI taxonomy): domain Eukaryota; kingdom Metazoa; phylum Chordata; order Testudines; family Podocnemididae; genus Podocnemis; species Podocnemis expansa. The sequence continues at coordinate 50,860,411 of ML681990.1, read as the reverse complement.
GACATTACAGAAAATAGCTCTACAACTTTTTTTTTTTTTTGCCTCATCACTCCTTCTAGAACTGGTGTTTTTATTTTAGAGTAAGACTCAATAGCTTTAAGAGGTGCTAATTCAAAACACTCATTCAGTTAATTCATTGTAATAAAAAGTATCAAGAATCTAGCACAATAATCACTTTCTGTTCAAAAGTAATTTGATACATACATAGCAATGGGTTTGTATAAGTCAGGACTGAATACTGTCAAAATTGTGAGACAACCAACTAACATCAGTCTGTAGCAAGTGCCATTAGCTCCCATTTTCAGAAATACTAAAATTCATCTAAAAAGCACATTTAAAAGGCTTCTGCTGTCACACAGATGTCACATGTTGTTTGTGGCTATGACCTACCAAACAGTCTTACGCAATAACGCTGACTGTGTGGGAGTACAACATGTACCAAGTTTAGATGTCATGACAATGGACAAATACCATTAACTGCATGGACTAAAAAATACTAGAACACTAAAATCCCTCATCTCAGACAAGTTATCTATATTACAGTATCTATGAAAAGACAAACATGCTAGTGAAAAGAAAGCATGATAGAGATACAAGGGATTGTACTATGTTAAGGCATACTGGTAAGTTCAATGCAATACACAATATAAAGTATACATGTGATTATTTTACATAAAGGATAATCCCTGGCTTATGGATTGGCTGAAAATAATCAAGTAACAAGATAATAGATTTATATATATACCTCCTGGTTGGTCAGTAATATGAAAGTCTAATACAATTTCAAGCAATCAGATCACATATTTAAATAAGTGCATTTCAAGTTCACCGAAAAACGAGGACTCCCAATTTTACTTTCCTCTTTTTAAAGTTAATTCAGAAAAAAATAGAACTATATATTTAAAAAATTAATGCTGCAATGGATGTTGCTAACAAAAATTTTTTAAATATTCAAAATTCACATACTGACTTATTATTTCCAATAAATATTAAGGTTTACAGTCCCCCGATGTAAGTAAATAGTGACCTCTGATTTTTCCTTGAATCACATTTAATTCTTAAGTTCCAAAGGAGCAGTTGTGTTAGTCTAGTTCAGTAAAACAAACCATGAGCCCTGCGGCACTTAAAGACTAACACATTTATTTATTGTATTAGCTGTCATGGAAGAAAATCTGACATGGGAAACATCTGACAAAGTGGGATTTTCTCCCACAAAAGCCCATGCAGTGAATTTGTTAGTCTTTAAGTGCCACAGAACTCCTTGGTTGTTTCATTTAATTCTTAGACAATTACATTTTGAAGTTCAGTTTAAGGAGTTAATACTTCCTTAACACAGGTAGATGATGGTACAAATAAGTACCATCCTTCCATGATGAAGATATGTGTGTGTATGAAGCATCAAAGCCTCTCTGTTTCCCTTCAATTCAGGTATAAACTGGAAGGAAGAGGATAAGATTTTATATGAAGATTGTTTAAACCCACTGATAGTTCAAGACTGGAATATTCTCAGGAAATGACAATATTGCCTGTGTTTTGTTTCCTACGCAATAGAAAAAACATTTTGCTCACAATTTATTTTATACACATGTTAAAGGCAAATCAATACAGAAGGCTGTACTTACCTCAACATGTGCCAATGTTTGCTCATCACTTTCTTTAGAGCTGTCCCAGAGTGTTGATGGGGTATTTCCATTTTTCATTTGGAATTGTGTTTTACTCATATAACCATCAGCAAAGTCCTGGACTCAAAAGACACAAAACAAAACCATTTTCAGTAATGGTTTAAGCATGCAACATTTTAAATCACCATTCTACAGGATAAATAAGACACAGTATTGTGATCCAATGCTTGACTTAATGAAGTTCTGAATCTGCTGTTCGAGGGTGCTAACTGCACTAATCTTCACTATTCTCAGACGACCAGTTCTGAGCCATTCCAACACCTTTAGAGGACTTTAGACGACTGCCCCACTAATTAAAATAAAATGTTGTACATTGCTAAGATAATGCGTGAGTGCTAGATGTGCGTATCAGAAGGGGTGATACAAGGGAGCAGTTAGAAAATATTGTACTGAGGTCAGGATCAGAGTTGAGCAGCTGAGAGTATAGGTGGAAGGTCTAAGGATATGGAAAAGACTTGATAGGAGACTGAGAAAATGAGCAACATAGCAGAAGTCATTTTTGATATCTGACACTGAACTTTTTCTTTTCTCTCTCTACAGGAACAGAATCACAAGACCATACCAGTGAAATATTATGAAGTGGTATAAAATGGGGCCAGATGTGATGCCTCCTAGAGTACTGAGAAAACTGGCTTAAGTAACTGCAGTCATTGTTCATTATCTTTCAAAACCCATGACAACTGAAATAGATCATGGAAAAATGGAAAAAAGTGAATATAGCACCTGTCTTTAAAAATAAGAAAGGAGGAGGGTCCAGTGAACTATAGACCAGTCACCCTCACCTCAGTCCCAGAAAAATCATAGAGCAGGTCCTCAAGGAATCTATTTTGAAGGTCACAGCGGAGAGGATGGTGATCAGGAACAGTTAGCATGGATCACTAAGGGAAGTCATGCCTGACAAATCTGATTGCCTTCTATAGTGAAGTAACTGGCCCTGTGGATGGGGAGAAAGAAGTGGATGTGACATACCTTGACTTCAGCAAAGCTTCTGATACAGTCTCACACAGTATTCTTAGCAAGTTAAAGTAGTATGGGTTGGATGAAAGTATTATGAGGTGGACACAAAGTTGCCTAGAGCATTAGGCTAATGACATACTGAGCTGCATTAATAAGTGCACTGCCAGCAGGCTGAGAGAAGTGATTATTCCCTCTGAATACTGTAGAGGGAATTGGTCTAGTCAGCACTGGTGAGGCCACATTTGGAATACAGTGGGGAACATGGCATTATTGGGAGAGGCTAAGGGAACTGGATTATTTAGTCTGCAGACAAGAAGAGTAAGGGGGGGGGGGTATGATAGCAGCTTTCAGCTACCTGAAAGAGGGTTCCAAAAAGGATGGAGCTAGGCTGTTCTCAGTAGTGGCAGATGACAGAACAAGTAGCAATGGTCTCAAGTTGCAAATGGCTGAGGACTAGGTTGGATATTATGAAAAACTTTTTCATTAAGAGGGAGGTGAAGCTCTTGGAATGGGTTACCAAGGAAAGTGGTGGAATCTTCATCCTTCAAGGTTTTTAAGGCCTAGATTGACAAAGCTCTGTTTGGTCTTGCTTTGAGAAGGAAGTTGGACTAGATCAGTGGTTTTCAAACCACAGGTTGGTACCCCAGTACTCAGTCACAGACCCTCAGGTATTGGGTTATGGCACTCTTGCCTCCACCACCAAAAGACTGGAATGCTTTGCTCAAAGATGTAATAGTTTGGTTACAGGTATAAATCATTTTTTTCAACTGGGTCCTCAGAAAAGAAGTTTGAAAATCATTGGACTAGATGACCTCCTGAGCTTCCTTCCAACCCTAATCGTCTACAAAGCAAGTACAATTCAATTCCAGGTGGGAAATTGTCCTATTTCAACTAGGTGGGTCTAATGCGTATTGGAAGAAAATAGAATCATTTCTGAATTAGAGTGCTGATGGCATTAAAAGCCCTACATATCAATTGCCTTAAAACATCATCAGAAAGGAATGCCTGAAGCCCACTACACAGTAAAGCCCTTCAATGCTTGTTAGAATCTGCATCAAATCAAAAAACTTTTGCATATAAAAAAGTTGGGGAGGGGAGACATTTTCATAATATAAAGTTTATATCTATAAAGCAATGACAGGGGAATAGGGGATGTGGGTTAAACTAAACAAGACATTTAGCACCTGTTATACTGGAGGTTTCTGCTAAGTGTAGCTACAGTGATGTAGTCAGTGCAAACCCACATGCTAGATAAGCTGTAGCAGTGTAAGAGAGGAGCGCACGCCAATGCCACCTATCCTCAAATTCCCAGGTTATGTCATACCAATTCATGCCCTATTTTGTACTTGTGCAGGGGATCTGTAGCTGCATACCCACAATCATCCTACAACCATGAAATGAGTTACCTAGCTAAGTGGTGGAACCTCCATCCTTAAAGGTTTTTAAGGCCTGGCTTGACAAAGCCTTGGCTAGGATGATTTAGTTGGGTCTGGTCCTGCTTTGAGCAGAGACAGACTAGATGACCTCCTGAGGTCCCTTCCAAGCCTCATCTTCATGATTCTAACCAGGTAGTCACACCAGAAACAATTTTGCTAGTATCATCAAAATCCTAGGATTCATTCACACACTTCTTCCCTCCTAGGTTTCATAAACTCAAGCATAGAAGGTCAGAACTGGAGTGAGGGGCACAAATCAACTGTAATACTCTCTCCCTTTTTGATCATTTAGATGATTAATAATTTTCATCTGTTTTTATAGATCATTTTGTCATTTAAAACACATCCAAGCAAAATTTAAGTACTTAAGAGTAGATGTGCATTTACACTGCTGCCACATGCAAGAAACATTTCAGAGTTGCGCTTCTAGATTAGGGACACTCAAGAGGAGAGTGTGCCCCAAGCAAGCAGTTTCTCCGTAATGCATACCCCTTGAACATGCAGAGCAGCAAACTGCTCTTTCCTTTAAAAGAGAACAAATTAGGTCCTAGCTAAACCCACTCCGAGTGCCAGTGTGGGGGAAGATGGATGGGGCCATGATGACCTACCTCTCCATTCACTTTTTTCACAAGTACTGTGAAAAATCCTTGCACAACTGCACAAGAGGAAAGATGGGGGGGTTGTTTGTTTGGTTTCTCCATACCCTGATATACATACTTTAAGACAAGTTTGTCAATTAGAAATAAGAGAGATGAGAAAATGTTAGCAATAGATTGCTGGAAAATGCATATGCTGAAAGGCAGCAAAAAAATTGTGGAAAACAAACAGTATCTGCATGCAAAGGACTTATTTCTCAAAAAAACAAATATATTGGGGTTTTATTAGCTGTTTCATTATGTTTTATTTCAGACAAACAAACACAGAAAGCATATGTGCAACATCTGATGTAAAAGGATTCTATTCAAAACAGTAAACAAAACTCATTAATGTAGCATTAAATCGCTTGACAAGGCTGCAAATTTACTCTAATTTAACTCTTTGGTTAATACACCATTTCTGACACAGTTTAGTTAATTTATTCTGATCTTTAAATCAACATGTGCCATTCTGACACATTAGTTCTGTCTTGTCTTTACATTTATATTACAGAATATATTTAACTGCAGCATCTGTTATGCACTATTTGTACACTTTGTTCTTATTCACTTTCATACCTGAAACAAGACGATAATCCTGATTATATATATCTTTTGTTGGTAAATTTTTAACACAAATAATGTTTTGAGAAATCACCTTGATCTCAGCTTCTCTTACTGCTATGCTATATTTGTCTTCCCACTAAATCTCAGTGGGCCAAATTCACCAAGGGTGTACTTATACATGGGAGGTCCCTGACCGCAAAACTAGCTGCACCCTCTATTATGAGGTGCGCTGAGGGCAATCCAAAATATAGACAATGGGGCTGAAAAAACTGGCATGACCTGGATAACCAGAGAATCCACTTTTTTAAGTGGCTTTCTGAAGAATTTTCCACTGGGGACCTCTTAGAAAGATGCACTGGAAACTTAAACCTGTCTACATGAGCAGAAAACCTCTAGAGGAGTGGGGGCGGGGGGAACGCCAGCTGCCCTCCTCCACAATTGGCTTTGGGCGGTACAATGAGCTCTGATGGAGCAGGATTGGATATGCAATATATTCCTTCCTGATCCAGCTTTTCCTGGCAGGTGAAAAAGGAGGAAAATCTCTGAAAGCTTCCAGACTCTACACCTGTAAGGTCCATGGAAGATATCTACAAAGACCAGGAACCTATGGCATTAATAACCTTTATATTTTATACTAGTAAAGTGGTGGGAAAGCTCCTCTTGATAACACCGGTGGAAGAGTATACAGGAAAGATAAGCTTCTCCCATGCTGCAGAGTCTCTCTCTCCCGTATATATCTATAAATCAATACTTTTGTAAGCACTCTTCTCCTTAAAATAAAAAAATAAAAAAAAAAAACAAAAAACCACACACAACAATTCACCTGTACTTAAAATGGCTTATAAATGAGCATATACTGTAATAGATTCAGGTCTCAATAGTCTTTGACATAGTTACTCACAACCACATAAGATTAACCTATTTGCATAAGAAATAAAAATTATAATGAAAGCAAATACTTACATGGCCTTGGCAGTTAGATGTACAGTAACTGCCTAGCATGTGCAATAGTCAATATTACTATTAAAATTCAGCTTCACCAGGTCTGCAAGTAACGTACCACTACACTACACTACACACTGTAGTTCTCCCTTGACAAGATCGGGTTATTACATAATACTGGACCTCACCCTCTACATCTGTAAGTACAGGGTTTTGCTTAGATCTGGTGAGTCTATGACATGATAGCCTAACATATATAAAGTTCAACTTCCACTGAATTCATGAACAGTTCTACATTTGACTTACATGACTAATCTCACTGACATCAAAGGGACCATTCATGAGAGTATGGAATGCAGGAATGGGCTCCCAGTAAATGACAACACCAACATTAAAAGTAAACCAAACCGCTCATGACACATGCATGTTTAAAAAAAAACAAAACAAAAAAAAAACCTGTCTATTACCCATTGTGTTTTGAGACGCTCACTTCTTTCAAGGAAAATTTCCTCCCCCGATTATCTCTGAATAAATTGATGTTCTCCGTGGCCTGGTTTTTATCACAATCTGGAATCACAGAGTCGCCAACTTGGCCCATTAAAAAAAAAAAACTCAGCATTTTTTGTATGTGAGAACAAAAAAATCTCTCTCATTTCACTATTTTCAGACAAGCTTCTATTTCACAGAAAGTTCAAACTTTGACCCATGTATTGAATTCCTGATAGAGGCTCAGAGCATCTTTCTGTTCTGAATAAACCCCTCAGACACATAGCCTTGGACTGAAATCTAAGGTTTCAAATGACTGCCTATATGAAAGAGTGCATTGTAACTGTTTTGGTAATATTTTCGCTCTTTTTAAAAATAATGTGTTTTAAAGAAAAGTTGCAATTTGTAGTTGAAGCCATGGGGCAACAATCTTAAATTCTAGTTTACAGAAAAAGTATCACAGATCTACAAAACATCAATATATTTTAAAACACGATAAAGATAATTAAGGTTGCACAGGGTTTTTCCTGAAATTTGAAAAAAGGATGAGGAGGGACTATGGCATAAACAGAATTATCACCCCAGTTTCTCAGCTACACCCACTTTTGCATTTTCTAGTTCTGTGTAAAGGTCTGTCTGAGCTCTCTAGCCTATGTGCTGGAGCACCCTGAGATAAGCACTAACTCATGCTCACTGCAAAGACCACAAATGGGTTGACAAAGCAACCCAGGCACAGAAAAACTAGGAACAGGGTGGATTAGATTGCTTTCCATCCTAGTATATTTCACCCTGGAGTGCTCCATTCATGCATAACCACGTCAGGTTCAGCAGTGTGGCCAAAATGTTCAGAGAAAAGAATCTGGGCCGGAATGAAGGGAAAACATATTGGGGGAGAAGCCCACTTAGATCAAAAATTTTCCTTTTGACGTTTTTTTAACCCAGTTAAAAGGAGGTAATACATCTTCTGACAAAGAAAATGCTTGAGAACAGAAAAAGAAAACTGGGCTGGAAAGGCAATATGGTTGTATCAGAATCAATCAATCAATCAAATCATAGGGCTGGAAGGGACCTCGTGAGATCATCGAGTCCAACCCCCTGGGAATTGAACCCAGGACCTTCTGCATGTTAAGCAGAGGTGTGGGAGTCAGGAAACCTGGAGTTTAAATCCAGTGTCCCAGTAAACTGCTGTGTGATGTTCAAGGAGTCACTTCACCTTTCAATGCTTGTATTTATCTGTCTCACCTTTGATTTGTCTCATTTGTTTAGACCATAAACACTTTAAGGTAAGAACAGTCTCTCATTACATGTTTGCACAATGTTTCCTATAATGGGGCACTATTTGGGGCCTACGCTGGTTTACAAGCCTGTAGAATACGATAGAAAATCTTTCAACAATAAGTTTTTATCAAATAAAGTATTGCCCATACCTTTATACTCCTCCACTCCCAACCATCTCCTATTTGCTGTGAATGTTTAATGAACTCTGCACAGCACTGCTTGAATCTACTCTCTTCCAAACACAAACCGTCTTCAGCACCCAAGCTAAGGGACATCTGCGGAGGAAATGAAACGTTAGCACTGACAGCGGCAATGAAAACGAAAAATAATTTGCGCCGCTCCCACAGGGGTCTAAGCAATGCAACAGCCATAGAGCCGCTGCAGCTTTCAGGACATACTTTTTCCTACTGGGCTTGTTTCTCTGCAGGGAACGAGAGGCCCCGCCAGGCGCCCATGACCTACAGCCACACCCCGGCCGGCCAGTGCGCACGCGCGGGCCCGCCAGCGTCACGTGGCAAGGGGCGGGGCCGGCAAGGGGAGGGGCCACTGCGCTCTGCGGGTTGGGGCGGAGACCGGCTCTGGGCCCGGCGCAGCCGCCGGCTACGTCAGAGGGGCGGGACGAGGGGGCGGAGCCAAGCCTGCCGGGGAGAGAGGCGGGAGCGCGCCCTCACCGAACCTCCGCGACCACGTGGGAAAGGGGCGGGGCGTTCTCGGGGGCGGGGGCACGCGGGTGAGGGAAGGGTCGTTCTGCCAGGGTCCTCCCTCACACTCATCCAGCCCCCCCCAGCTACTAACAGTGCTATACCAATTTAGGGAGCACCCCCATGTCAAGTCCTGGGGTACGCCTACTAGATACCAGAGCCTGGAGAGGAGGCCAGGGAAGTACAAGGAGGCCAGATGGAGAAAATGTAGTACTAATGTAATTTCTGTTTTTAGGGGGCCCTGGAACGCTTTCCCCTAAAAATAAGGTATTCCATGGCACTCCAGCATACTTTAACCCCATAAGTAAAAAGCCAGGCAAAATCATGTGTTTTAAAATGCCTGCCAGATGGAGGATGTGAAGGTAAAAAGGAGGACATGTCCTCCTTTTGCGTGACATTTGGTAACCCTGTGCTCGGGAGAATACCGGTTTCTGTCTTGTAGGCTGTTGAATGTGTTTGGAGGGGGCAAAGGGAGGCAGAGCTGACTGGGAGAGTAAGCCAAACTGGGTTTATTTGGAAGCCCAATAGTTTTATGATTTGTCACCTGGAATTTTGGGCTTATAATAAACCCAACTGGACTTAAAATTTGAGCCCTGCTCTTTTGAGCTTTTCTTGTCACACCCAGCAACCAATGAGCATGAATTACATTATATTTGTGCTGTATCAACTGTCAGCAGTGGTCAGGGCTGTAACTAGGGCAGGGCAAATGGGGCTGGCTCCATTTAGCCACTCCGTCAAAGGACGCATTCCACATCACTTGCTCCCCGCATAGGGTTACCAGGTGTCAGGCAAAAGGAGGACGTATTCTCCTTTTTACCTTCACACCCTCTGTCTGGCAGGCATTTTAAAAATGCATGACTTTGTCTGGCTTTTTACATACAGGAGTCAAAGTACACCGTAACGCCCTATGTTTAGGAGGAAGTGTTCCAGGGCCCCCTAAAAACAGAAGAATATTACATTAATACTACATTTTCTCCATGTGTCCTCCAATGTCCTCCTTTTCGTACTTCCCTGTCCTCCTTTCCATGCTTTGCTATCTGGCAACCCCATCCAGGCGCCACTCAGTGTAAGGAGTGCACTCAAAGTGGAATATACCCCAGGTGCCAAAACACCTAGCAATGGCCCTGTCACTGGTCCAGATCGCTGTCCTGGTTGCTGAGGCTACGCTGGAGCTGCACTTCCACCTCAGTTGCCCCTCATGCCACAGAACTATTTGAAGGCCCAGACCCCACCTCAGCCTTAGCATTGTTGGAACCCAGGCACCACAGGGCCCTCTAACTTGCCACCTATAGGGACTGCATCTGCTTATATGGCTCCACCAAGTCACTTAACAAACAGGAGTAGTTCTGTAACTTTTGCGTGGTCTCAGGTTCATTCAATTGCCCTTCTCCAGTGCCTCAAATAAATAAATAAATAAATTAAATAAAATTAATCCCCAAACTCCTGCTGTAAAGCAGCTGGAGACCCAGTATCCAGTCTGTAAAGGTTTCACAGCACAGACTGCTCAGTTATCATCTCACATTAAAAAACTACTTAGACTAAACATAACAAATGAACTTTAACTATTAACTTAATAAAATCATATCCTAAGAAAACAATATGAATTTAAACAGAACAGTCCCCACAGAAACAATGTGGGAAAGAAACCCAAGAGTCCCAAAGTTTATGTGGAATCACCCATATCTCAGTTGCAGTCTCTATTCAACTCCTTGAGTTGCTTGCAAGAATCTTATGTAGGAATCCATGTAGGCTTTTCTTTTTCTTCTGGAGCCAGCACCATGCAGCGCATTTACTGGTTAACCAGCAATCAGTCGGGTAAGAGAAAACTCTGCTGCAGAATGCGCCACAGCATGGAGAAAATATCCTGCTCTCCACTCCTGGGTCAGCTTCTCCTGGTCACAGACTGAGCACTATGTGCTTCTCCCACTGTAACTTTCATGGTTGCTGCTCTCAGGTTTCTGACCACAACAGTAATAGAAAACTTTGTGAAGCATGCTCAATACAACACTCACTCAATTTTCAGAAACTTCTGGATCCAAGCAGCCAAGTCTGCCCAGCAACATAACCCAGCCGCCTGGTGAGCCAGCCTTTATTCCACCCTGACCCCGCGGCCCGCCGGGGACAGCAGTTGGCAGCTCCTTCACAGAGTTGTGAGTATGGACGTGTACTTGGCGTGGTTCACCCCCCGCCTTGAGGCTTGCCCCTTTTATGGCGTGAGGGAGACCCTGGCACAGCCTACCTAGAGTGCGCCAGGTTGCAGCCCCATTTCTGGCTCCTCCAGAACCTCTTATTGAGGTTCTGGCTGCACTTCTCCCTACACGTTCCTTTACGCACTACCCATCCGCGGGACCTCCTTGCCAACCTCCTCCTGGCCTACACTAAACAGGCCATCTACAGGACCAGAGAGAGGAGGTTGGCTGAAGGAGGGGCCTGCGACTGTGGGGCTTACTTCCGGTCCCTCGTTTGATCATGTCTCCGGGCAGAGTTCCTCTGGGCGGCATAGGCTGGCTCCCTCGACAGCTTCCAGGAGCAGTGGGCGCTGTCCAAGGTTCTCTGCTTGGTGTCCCCTTCCAAATCCCTTGTTATAAACCTGTGACCTCACACCTGTCCCAATTTTTTTTCATTAGTTGTCCCAAGAATTCATTTGAAGGATGGTCCAGTACCACCTCCCCAGAGGCTGGGGGAGGCGTTTTAGAAGTGGGTGGGGTTGCATCCACCCACCATCATTTCCTTCAACAGGAACATAACCCAGCCTCAAGAAATCCCTAAAAGAGATAGCTTCTTTTTGGGCATATGAGTTACAGTTCCAGTGAGACCAAATTTTCATGTAAATTCTAGAGGCAGGCCTGCAACATTTAAGAAGAGGGTTGGTTGGTTTGTTTGTTTTGCTCCCAAATTAAAGATCCAGTCCTATAAAATGCAGAGAACCTCTGGTGAGAGATGGAGCGGGTGGCTAGAACCTTCATTAGTAGTAAGCACTACTCAGGAAAAGTGCAGCAAATTACAGGATTGGGCCCCACAGGTCATGTTGTGGTTCCACTGTGGGCAAAGGTAAAAATGCTGTTGGTTTCAAAAGGATGTGAGCATTGTGTGTGAGGCTGTGGCCAAAAGAACTCATGATCCTGGGCTGCAAAAACTGGGGAATCTTGAATAGGAGTAGAGAGATTAGTTTACATCTATATTTAGCAGTGTAGTGACCACTGCTGGGGTGCCATGTATAGTTTTACTGCCCACATTTCATTCAAAGAAGAGCCATAATAAGCCTGATTAAGGTCCAGTGGGGTAGCCGTGGTAGTCTAGTTCAGCAAAATAAGAACAAAATGACTGACGACTTACCCTTCTCTGCATTTGTCCATCCCCTTTCATACTGTAACTTCCATTTCATGCATCTGATGAAGTGGGATTTTACCCACAAAAGCTCAAGTGATAAGTAAATTTGTTAGTCTTCAAAAGTGCCGCAGGACTCCTTATATGTCTTATAGCCATAGACTCAAAGAGCTCAATCTATTTAGCTAAACAAAGAGAAGATTAAGGTGTGACTTGATTACAGTCTATTAATATCAATATGAAGAATGACAACTTTATAATGGCTCTTTAGTCAAGTGTAGAAAAATATAACATGCTCCCATGGCTTAAAGTTGCAGTTAAATGAATTGACACTGGAAATAAGGCATACATGTTTGACAGCATAATTAACCGTTGGAACAATTTATCAAGGGTCATGGTGAATTTATCATGAACGACAAGTTTTAAATGAAAATTGCATGGTTTTTTTTTAAAAGATATGCTCTAGTCTAGGAATTATTTTGGGGAAAAAAAGTTATGGCCTGTGTTATATAGGAGGTCAGACTAGATGATCACAATGGTCTCTTCTCACCTTAAGTTCCATAAAATTCCATATTAGTCTGTATTTAGCAAAACCAACTTAAGTCCCGTGGCATCTTAAAGATGAACAAATTTCTTCAGGAATATGGTTTTATGGGCTGCAACCCACTTCATCAGATGTGGCTGAAGCTCATGCCCAAAGAAATTTGTGTCTTTAAGGTGCCACAGTGCTTTTGTTGTTTTTCCTTCTGACCTTGGTGTCTATAAAGGTAGGACCAGGATTTTGCCTGAGACCAACATTGTTTGAACAAAGTTATAAACAAGTTATATATTACAAAACAAACTCATATCAAGAAATACAGCCAATCTTCAAATAGATATAAATTCCTTGGCAACAAATTGTGGGATAGATTCTCTGCTGGACATTAACAGAGGATGGAGTCTGCATGAAAGATTTTGTATTAGCCCCAGGAGAAATTAATGCATTCCTCAAGGTAGTCTAATTAACACTGTATGGTCATAGCACCCAAGAACCATTGACTAATTGGGGACTGTCAGAACACATGATTCAACCACACCCTCTCCCCACCTGTAGGACACCTACTGCAGAGGTTTTAAGATCCTAAATGGGGAGACCCAGTCAGTTTATAGCCTCTTGTAGAACAAAACCTGGTCATGTGTTTTTGTGCTTTCCCTAAAACATCATGGGCCACTAAGGTGTCATATACAAATATTTAAAAATAAAATGTATCTTCAGTCTGGGCAGTAAATGTAGGCTGACAACCACAGCTTCTCATAGGAGGTGCTCATCAGCTAGCAGGATCTAGCTCTGTCACTAAAATTCCCCCTTCTTCCCACACAGTAAATGTATTTATATCATTTAAATCATATTATTTTCAATGTGAATAGACCCAAACCTCTAGCTATATGTTATGTGGACCTGGGAAAAAAGATCAAAGGAAATATATATATTATTAACATGCCAGTGATTCCTGAATTTCTCATTCTAGATGTTCAGCTGTAAAACATCAATAAGTACAATGCAGATGAAGATCCTAATGAGCATTTTAAATAGAATTATGTGTTTTAGTGAACATAAAGAGAAGGGTAAGGACTATCCTAGGGCAAAGGAATACCATGGAGAGAATGGGGAGATCATCTAGATAGGGAAAATAATCCTCTGGGGAAGGAACGGGAGATGAACCTTTCAAGGTACAGGAAAAGAATTGTCCTGCATATAACATGGTGCAAAAATAAGCAGGCAGGCAGTCACCCAGGAGAAACAATTAAGCAGAGAGGATTGAGTCTTGACATCTTCCAGCCTCCCCCTAGACAGAGGATGGGGAATATCCTGGGTACCATTTATGAACATAGAGTAGCAGAAAACACTGCTAGAGGTGGAAGGATCCTGGGGGAAGTACATCAAGACATACCACAGGAAGGAGATTCCTTGAGGGATCTCCCAGGGCACTGGACAGAGAGGCAACACACTTGTACCACTGCCCCACACAGCTACATACCTCTGCACTGCACCCTACCGTCTCCTCTTCCTTGCCCACCGGTCTCAGTTGGGACACTCAGCAGGCTCGTCCCCTCCCTGCTCCATTTGCGAGCAACCCAGCTCACCGGAAGCAATCACTAAACAGGTGAGGCCACACAAGAGCAGACTCAGCCTGCTGCACATGCAGCTGCAGCCCTGCTGTTCTGAGTGACAGCAAGGGCTTCATGTGCGTGAGTCATCTGGGCAGCTCCTCTGTGCGAGCCTGTTGTTCCCTACTGGGAAGCAGCAGTGGGCAAGTTTAGGCAAGATGCTGTCCTGCCCACTAGGAGGAGGCTCCGAGGTGCCACATTCCAGCCATGCCTTGGTGGTGGCAGGACCCAGGGGCTGCTGAATGGGAGAGTTTCCCTCTGACCACTAGCACCTTGTTGCCTGAGGGCCAGTGTTAGACCTGAGCAGAGGGAGAGGTGCTCACCTGCCCTAACTGTCTTCCTCTAGCAGCAGGACATGCCGAGCTGCAGGAAGGTTTGGCACAGCACGGGGTCAGGCAAATACTGACCAAACTGCTTTCCGTCTCCACATAGTTTAGACCACAGGCCCCAACAACCCCAAAGCATGGAGCAATCAGCAAACACACCAGCTGGCTGCATGGGCAGCTTACCTCAGTCAAGGGATACTAACAGGGTAAACACAAATGTGCGTTTGGCACCAGCCCCAAGCTAGGCTTGGTAGGGAGAGGGGAGAAGTTCTGCTTCTTGAAGAAGCACAACACATGGCCCCACTGATCCAGCCTCCTTCGCCCAGGCACTCTGCCCTCCTCAGACCAATCCTGGACTCCTGGGATGCTGCATTTCATTGATGGGGATTAATGGAGGCACATCTGCTGCCAGCAACTTCCCAGAGCTCTGGCCTGTGACTCATGTCCAGCCCCTTGTGAGCAACATTCAGCCTCTGTAAATCATGTTAGTTCCTTTTCTTTATAAAAGTGTTGTCTTTTTTAGAAAGTGTCATGCAGCCTGTGAAGCTGAATCTGCTGTCAGTGCACAGAGTGATTCCCTGACTATGAGAGGCTGAGGTTTCCCAGTCCCCACATTACAGTATAACATTTTTTACCAGGCTGTAATATATTAGAAGTAATGACCACAGAAGGCAAATGTTCTGTTTCCTCAGTTAGCTCACCTATCCAGTCCTTCATATTTGTAGCATTTAGACCTATGTGACTGCGTGGTAGTATGGCCACTTATAGGCTTGTCCTCACCCCCCCCCTTTTAAAAAAAATTAATGCTATGGAAACACAAAGAGATGGCAGAACTAGAGAATTATATTCAGGCTGGGCTTTCTGAAACAGCCCAATAATTCCAGTCTAATCTGAATATTTTAATAACTTACACTGACCTATCCTTCATAACTCCTGCCCAAGAGAGAAAGTCCATGTGTGAGAGAGACATTTCTTTATTGAAACCTGGAAAACGGATATGAAGTATGGGTAAAAAAGATCACTTTCTTAATATTATCTAAGCATAAATTGTTGGATTGTTGGAAAAATAAAGAACCATTAATTTTTCACAGCCTGTGCCAAAGTAGGTTAGTTATGGATGTCACCTTTGGTTTCCAACAACATAGGCCTCATCTAAAACCCATTCAAGTCAATTGAAGTGTCCATCTACAGTATTACTACTTTGGATCAGGCCTACAGTTGTTACTACTACAGCTTTAGACGTGAGTGGTTGTTTCAGCCAGCAGGGGAAATTGGTGGTAGAATTAGGTATTTGTTTGATGCACATTAGTTTATTGACGGAGAATGCACATAGAATCATGTTGTCCTAATCGTCTTAGAAGTCTAAGGACAAAAGACCTTTTTCTTTTTCTTTTTTGCTTACAGTTCCCTGGTTTTTTCCAAGTCTCTTACCTTTTTGCGATGTCACACTGTTAGTGCTTCTGTAGCTGTTCCTAGTGCTGCTTTGTTCCTTCTCTGTGTGCTTCTTTCATGGTTCTCCACTGTTGCATACAGAGCTCCAACAAACCATACTCAGATAAAACCCCCAAGTCCACATAACTCAGTTTCTAACTGGCCATACATGCCATGTGTTTTGGGTGGTGGCTCCTATTATTTCAGCTGTGTATTCCATAAAGGAGTTTGAATGTTTCTGATATTTAACTTGAAGGGCAGTGGTTATGTACACCAACTTCAACTGTGTTAAACCTAACCCACAACATAACATTACTTTCGGGGCCATGGGTTACTAAAGGATATAGTTTATGCACATTCAGGTCTTTGTTTTGGTTTTTGGCTATTCTATCTGTTTTAAAATTGTATTTAGTAAAGACTTTTGCTAATTGCTTAGAGGCCTTTGAGTTATATTTTTAAAATGGTGTTAATATTTTGCTTGCCACATGAGGATCTTACCCAGCATGAGCATGCTATACAAACAGGAATACATACAGCATACACAGTATATGAATTGCTTTAAGCAAATGACAAAATGTCAGGTTTAACAGTTTAGTCAAGGATAGTATAATTTTTTAAATTTTATGACCATTATAGAAAAATAAGCAAGGCAAAGAATTCTTCTATCAGCACTGGAAAGTGTATCACTCATTTTAAAACCTGTATGTGCAAATAATGATTATGCAGTAGCTAGTTATAATATAAAGTTTTGCAAGTGTACTGTTTTTAATTTACTGGATATGGAGTCCTGAAAGGGGCCAGAACTTTTCTGTTAAATATTCTTGAGCTAAGCCATTCAAGCAGCAGTGCATCATTGCTCCTACAATTCTATTTGCTAGATTTCAGCTGTTGCTAGCCTAGTGTTCAAGCACTTAGCTTACTTCATATTGATGTATAATTTTCTCAGTTTTTCCTGAAAACATGAAGACTCCATGGAACTGGCTGGTTTCTGCATTAGCTCTCCAGAAACAATTAAGATAAGAGTATTATTTTGGAGATCCAGTAGCAGTTATGTGTCCTGTCAGGTGGGCTTTAAATATGACATTATTTGGACCATCTATACTGTTGGTTTCTGTTCAAAAGAAGGTTGTGTTGTGTTTCAATTTGAGATTATTGGTGAATGAAAACTCATTTTGCATCAGTTTTAAGGTTATGTCACAATGAAATACATATTATTTTATTCTTGATAAGAATCTTTGTAATGTCTTAGATTGATTCCCTTGCTTTTAAGTGCTTAGGTTTTGAAAATGAAGTGGTAAGTATGATATTGTCACTTAGCAACCATAACTGAGTTTTTAAGCAAAGTTTTTTCTTTCTGGATATATTATGGGTGCCCTTTGTCGCAGGAGATAATGCATGTACTTTAAATGGGAGCATGGTGAAGTGGAAGACCTCTTTGGAAGGTGAAGCACCTCCTCAGAATTCTTAAATTGTAGTTCTAGCTATGACACTATATTACTTGATTGACCTAGACAAGAAACTTAAACCTAAAAGTTAGTGACAAGTTCCAAAGGGGGTAACTGTGTTAGTCTAGTTCAGCAAAATAAACAAGGAATCCTGTGGCACTTTTAGGGTATGTCTACACTTGCAAATTAATTCGAATTAAGGAATTCCTTAATTCAAACTAATGAAAGCTTAGTTCGAACTAGTAAGACCTGCCAGTTATTTCGAACAAAACCCTTAATTTGATCATTAGTTCGAACTAAGGATGATATAGACAAGGATTAACCCTTAGTTTGAATGTAATAAATCCGAACTAAGCGTAGGGAGTTCAAATTAACAAAGTGGAGTAATTCAAACTAACGTTAGTTCAAATTAGTCCATGTTGTTAATTTGAATTAATAAATTTGAGTTTAATTCAAACTAATCTTGAACTGATTAGTTTGAATTAACAAATTCAAACTAATTGATCCTAGTGTAGACATAGCCCTGAAGACTAACAAATTTATTTATCATATGAGCTGCTGTGGGAGAAAATCCCACTTCGTTCTTCAAAGCATCTGATGAAGTGGGATTTTCTCCCACAAAAGCTCATGTGATAAATAAATTTGTTTAGTCTTTAAGTGCCACAGGACTCCTTGCTTCTTTTGCTGAACTAGACTAACACAGTTGTCCCTTTGGAATTAATTTGTGTTAGCCACTGTCGGAGTACCTGCTTTTCGTTTCAAAGAAGAGCCTGCTTTTCATTTCAAAGTTCCTTCTTTCAGCCACAGATTCATAGAGCATGAGTTTAATATCAATATTAAATCAATATTAAATTTATATCAATATTCTCACAAAATATATTGATATTTTAAGACAAACAACATAAAATACACAAGTACACAGCACAAGCACTATTTGCACACTAACTTTGGCCTGACAGATATGCCAGCATCATGTGACCCCCTATGCCCAGCATATGCCCCACCAGCGGATCATCACATGATTTCTTTGAACACGACTTGTGCCGAAACAATCCAACTCCTAGATGCAGATTGTTTCAGCACAAGTCGTATAACTACTATACTATTATGAATGCACCATAAATATTAATATATCATAATCCAAATACTATTCAAATACCTTAGTATTTTTGATATACGCATAATTTCATATTTAATATTTGAGAAGGAAAAATATCACTAGCATCAAAATTTTTTCATAGAACACCTATTCACATCACATGGAACACAGTTTGGGAAACGCTGGTGTAATGAATGTGTAGTGCTATATAATTGTGTATTATTAAAAGTATTAAATGATTTATTTTATATCCTGCCTGAAAACTCAATATCTTACTTATGGTGAGCATCTCACTGTTCTTGTCATATAAGTGGAAGTGGGAGAGCTGAAATATATGCCTCACCTTTTGCAAAAAATGTCAATATCAATGCCAATATTGCCATATTTGTGAAATGCTACATGAGAAGCACTGTGCTCTACTGGATAAGGTACTGTACGTCCGGGCTCCACCACTGACCAGCCTTCTGACCACCAACAGGCCACTTTACTTTTCTGTGCCTCTGTCCACCCTTCTTCTGTTTTGTCAAGGCAGCGACTGTCTCATGCTTCATATTTTTATGCTGCAAAATGGGGCCCTAATCTCATTGGTGCGACTGGAATACAAATAATTGCATATTGTTGGTTTCTGTTATCCTGTGAAAACAGAAAACTTGCTTAAAATTAAATATATCAGTGGTGGAAGTTCCATTGCTTGGGACTTCTAAAACTAGACTAGACAAAATACTGTAGAAAACAATCCTGCAGAAGTAAGGGGATGGAAAGAACTCTCTGAAAAGTCTTTTCAATCTTTAATTTCTAACATTCAATCCCAAGAAAAACTTTTTCTTCCAAAAAGCCATCATTCCATTCAGTAATTCAGGCAACACCACTCCAGTAAAGCTGTCCAAAGAAGAAATAATGTTACTATTTATGTACTGAGGAAATTAACATGAAATAAATTTAAATTCACCAATCCCCTTAATGTGATTCAGATCCTGAGAAATTCACAGTTGTTGCTAATGATATTACTCTTGGTTTCTGATGCTAAGCCAGTGGTCCCCAAACTTCTTATCCTGTGCTCCCCATGTCCTTCTCCATGCCAGCCATGCCCTCAGAGCTGGGGATGGGAGTGAAACCGCCATTGGGGCCAAGAGCAACAGCTGGATGTGGGGTGAGGTTGTGGTCTTGGGAGCCAAGTCTAGGAGCCAAGGGGCCAAGCTGGGAACTGCAGCCAGCAACTATGCTGGGGACTGAGGTTGTGATCAGGTGCTCGGGTCCACAACTGGGCGCCATGAAAGGCCAGGGAGCCACAGCTGAGAGGTGGGGCTGGGAGCTGACGTCAGAGCCATTAGCAGAGCTCAGGGCAGAAGAGGATTAGGGAATTTCCTACCTGCCTGAGGGGTGATTTGGCCCTATTGCACCCCCCACCAAAAAAAAAAAACCTCTGCACTTGCCTAGATGGTCGTGTTCCACAGTCTGTGCTTAGCCCTGATACTTCCCCAGGAAATATTAAACTATTTCTTTGTTTACTGTACTTATACACACTCAGTAGCAAATATACCTGCTAAAACAAGAATTAAAAAAGGAAGGACTAATTATAGTGAATATCTGGACCAAGGAAATGATGGGCCTAATTCTTCTCTCATGGAAATCAGTATCAGGAATTACACATCTTGACTTGTTGCTTAATTAAAACATCTCTTCTGATTCCTTTTAAAATAGTAAAGTCCAGTGCACTTGCTCCAATGTCACAGAGAGACGTAATAAAATATGGTTACTTGCTTTTACAACTGTCATTCTTCGAGATGTGTTGCTCCATTCTAATTAGGCGTGTGTGCGCCTCACACACAGTTGCCAGAAGGTTTTTCCCCAGTGGTACTCGTAGGGTTAGCTTTGGGGCCCTCAGGAGTAGTGCCTTCATGACTGCCAACCCCCCCATCTCTTCAGTTCCTTCTTGCCACTGACTCCAATGGAGGGATAGGCAAGTGGGTCGTGAAATGCATGAGGAACACATCTCAAAGATCAACATTTACAAAGGTCAATAACCAACTTTTTTTCAAGTGCTTGCTTATGCATCCAGACAGACAATCTATCCATGGATATCTCTACCCAGATCCTGGTGTGGATTTGCAGACATTATGGCCTGCATTTTCCACTCATAGGTAAGCAGGCTGGGAGAATCATCCAGTGTGAAAGGTGCCTGCTGGTGGAATCTCTCAGGAAGCAGGTGGGAGAGCTCCAGGAGCAGGTGGCTAGGCTCAGAAGCATCCATGCCAATGAAGAATTCCTCAAGAGCATTCATGAAGAGACGTCGAACGCTGAGGAAGCTACCCAACTACAGAGGACTGCTGCTGTTACACCATTGGGGAAGGAGCAGATGGCTCTGTCACAGGGAGGACACTGGCAGCTAGTTGCTTCTGGCAGCAGGCAGTGCTCCACCCCTGCTCCTGTCCCACCCACCATAGTGATGAAGAACCATTATGCGCTCCTAGCAACAGGAGATGAAGTGGAAGAGGAGAAGCCATGCACTCCTGAGGTTGGGAGGATCACATCCACTACACCCAGGAGGAAACATAGGGTAGTGTTGGTTGGGAACTCTCTTCTGAGGGGAACAGAGGCACCAATCTGTCACCCTGACATGGCATCCCGGGAGGTATGCTGCGTGCCAGGGGCCCGTATCTGAGACGTTACGGAGGGATTGTCAAGAATCATACGGCCCTCTGATTACTACCCCGTGCTACTCATCCATGGGGCACTAGTCATAATGCAAGATGTGACCCTTGGCAGATCAAAAGTGACTACAGGGGTCTGGGAGCACAGGTGAAGTAGTTTGATGCACAGGTAGTGTTCTCTTCGATCCTTCCAGTCAAGGATAGGCGTCTGGGCAGAGACAGATGCATCCTGGAGCTGAATGCCTGGCTGCGGAGATGGTGTTACCAAGAGGGCTGAGACCTCATCGACCACAGGGTGCTGTTCCACGAAGAAGGACTGCTAGGCATAGATAGACTCCACCAGTCGAGGAAGGGGAAGAGCATATTTGGACATAGACTGGCTACCATTGTGAGAAGGGCTTTAAACTAGGTTTGAAGGGGGAAGGTGAGCAAAGCCGACAGGAAGGTCACAGTAAGGGAGACCTGGGGGAAGGGATGGAACTTGGGGGGGAACCAGGACGGTAACAGCAGGGATAAAAGAGAGTCTAGTCAGAACTGTGGGTGGGGGAATCAAATCAGTGTCTTATGTGTCCTAATGAAGCCCTACTATCTGAGGTGAGTGGGGAAGGAGGACACCGGGAGAAAATGCAAGGAGGAAGATGCAGCAGGAGAGGCAAACAGCAGGGGAAAGTAGGGCAATCGGCTTGGTATCCTAGGTGTCTGTACACATATGCAAGGAGCCTGGGAAACAAGCAGGAAGAATTGGTAGTGCTAGCACAGACAAGGGACTATGATGTAATTGAAATAACAGGCATGGTAGGATAGCTTGCATGACTGGAGCACTGCCATGTATGGGTATAAATTGTTCAGGAAGGACAAGTGGGGAAAAAGAGGTGGAAGAGTAGCACTATATGTAAAAGAGCTTTATGACTGGTCGGAGCTCCACTAAGAAAGTGGAGACAAGCCTGTTGAAAGTCTTTGGTTTAAGTTTAGAAGAGAGTGCAACAAAAGTGGTGTCGTGGTGGGTTACTGCTATAGACCAGTGGTTTTCAAACTTTTTTCTGAGAAGCCAGTTGGAAAGACTCATTCGTGCCTGTGACCCAACAATTACATTTTTTAGCAATGCATTCCAGTCTTTTGGTGGCAGCGGCAAGGGGGCACCACAACTTGAGGGTCTGCGGCCCAGTGTTGGGTCCCAACCCTTGGTCTAAAAAACACTGCTATAGACCACCAGACCATAAGGAGGAGGTGGATGAAACATTCTATGGACAACTAGCAGAAGTTTCCAGACCACAGGCTCTGGTTCTCATGGGGGGCTTCAATTACCCTGACATCTGCTGGGAGTGCAATACAGCAGTGCGCAGACAATCCAGGAAGTTTTTGGAGAGTGTTGAGGACAACTTCCTGGTACAAATACTAGTTGAACTAACTAGGGGCCTTGCAGTGCTTGCCCTTCTGCTCACAAACAGAAGAACTGGTAGAAGAGGTATAAGTGAATGGCAACCTGGGCAGCAGTGACCATGAGATGGTAGAGTTCAGAATCCTGATCAGAGGAAGAAATGAAAGAAGCAGAACACAGATTTTGAACTTCAGAAAAGCAGATTTCCCCCCCCTCAGGGAACTGATGGGCAGAATCCCTTGGCAGGCTAACCTGAAGGGGAAAGGCATTCAAGAGAGCTGGCTGTATTTTAAAGAACCCATACCAAGGGCACAGGAAGATATACCATTCCAATGTGCAGAAAGAACAGCAAATCTGGAAGGTGTCCAGCAGAGAAGGCTACAATGAGCTGAAAACAAAAGGGAAGCTTACAAGAAGTGGAAGCTTGGACAGATGACATGGGGAGTTGTATAAAGATATTGCTCAGGCCTGCAGGGATAAAATTAGACTGGCCAAAGGGCAATGGAGTTGCAGCTAGCAAGGGATGTGAAAGATAACAGGAACGGGTTCTTCAAGTATATGAGTAACAAGAAGAGGATCAGGGTTGGTGTAGGTCCCTTACTGAATGGGGCACGTATCCTCGTGATGGATGATACGAAAAAAGCTAAGAGCACTCAATGTTTTTTTTACCTCAGTCTTCACAGACAGGGTCAGCTATTAGGCTTGGTAACACTTGGTAACACAGAATGGAAAGAAGGAGAGCAGCCCTCAGTGATGGAAGGTCAGGTTAGGGACTACTTGGAGAAGTTGGATGTGCACAAGTCTGGGAGAGCGAGGTCAGATTAACTGCATCAGAGGGTGCTGAGGCAGTTGGCTGATGTGATTGCAGAGCCGCTGGCCATTATCTTTGAAAACTCATGGCAAACAGGGGAGGTTCCAGATGATTGGAAAAAGTCAAACATAGTGCCTGTCTTCAAGAAAGGGAAAAAGGAGGAACCAGGGAGCTACAGATCAATCAGCCTCAACTCAGTCCCTGGAAAAATCATGGAGCAGGTCCTCAAAGAATCCATTCTGAAATACTTGGAGGAAAATATAATGATCAGGAACAGTCAGCATGGATTCACCAAGGGCAAATCATGCCTGAGCAACCTGATTGCCTTCTATAATGAGACAACTGCATACGTGGATGCGGGAATAGCCATCAATGTGATATACCTCGACTTTACCAAAGCTTGTGATATGGTTTCCCACAGCATTCTCATCAGCAAGTTAAGGAAGTATGGTTTGGATGAATGGACCATAAGAAGGATAGAAAGCTGGCTAGATCATCAGGCTCAGCAGGAAGGGCTCAATAGTTCAATGTCTAGTTGGCAAACAGCAACTAGCAGAGTGCCCCAGGGGTCAGTCCTGGAGCCGATTCTGTTCAACATCTTCATCAATGCTCTGGATGATGGGATAGATCACATGCTCGATACATTCAGAGGTGACACCAAGCTGGGGGGAATGGTAGACACACTGGAGGGCAGGAATAGGATTCAGGGACACCTAGACAAATTGGAGCATTGGGCCAAATGAAATTTCATAGTCCTGCACTTAGGATGGAAAAATCCCATGTACAGCTACAGGCTGGGGACTGATTGGCTAAGTAGCAGTACTGTAGAAAAGGACCTGGGGGTTATGGCGGATGAGAAGCTGAATATGAGTCAACAGTGTGCTCTTGTTGCCAAAAAGGCCAATGGCATATTGGGCTATATCAGTAGGAGTGTTGCCAGCTGATCAAGGGACATAATTATTCCCCTCTATTCAGCACTGGTGCGGCGGCCTCATCTGGAATACTGTGTCCACTTTTGGGCTCCACGCTACAGAAAGTATGTTGACAAATTAGGAGACCAGCAGAGGGCAACAAAAATGATTAGGGGGTTGAGGCACATGACTTATGAGGAGAGGCTGATGGAACTGGGTTTGTTTAGTCTGGAGAAGAAAAGACTAAGGGGGGATTTGATAGCAACCTTCAGCTACTTAAAGGAGTCCTCCAAAGAGGAGGGTGCAAAGCTGTTCTCAGTAGTAACAAGAGTATAGAATAAGGAGCAGTGGTTTCAAGTTGTAGCTGGAGAGATTCAGGTTGGATATTAGGAAAAACTTTCTCACTAGGAGGGTGGCAAAGCACTGAAATGGGTTATGTAGGGAAGTGGTGGAATCTTCATCTTTGGAAACATTTAAGGGCTGATTAGACAAAACCCTGGCTGGGATGATTTAGTGGGAGTGGTTCTGCTTTTAGAAAGGGGTTGGATTAGATGACCTCATGAGGTTTCTTCCAACCCTATGACTCTAAGCATCTCCTTGGAGACAGGGTCAGAGTTCAATAGGTAACAGATTGTAGTGCTCTACCAACTGCCACGTCCTCTCTGGCCTGCTAAGTGATTGTATAGTGTGCTATGACAGTTGGATGACCATGCTGCACCCCTGCAAATGTCCTGAACTGGAACTTGCACTAGGAAGCCTATAGAGTTTGCTGTGATGTTCATCCCCTGCAATCTGGACTGGTCTTAAACTGGGTGTAGCAGGGTTGCTTTCCTGTCTAAAAGGGATTAAAAGGGCCTGTGAGTGGCAGCCAATCAGCTGACAGAGGGACAGAGCCAATGAGAAGCCAGCAACCGGTATAATAGGGTGCTGCAGAGCCAACTGGGTCAGTTTGGAATCAGGGAGAGGCAGGGGCATCGCTGCCCCAGGGTGGGACCAGGGATACGGCCCGCAGGCCCCACCCCTGGCCACGCCCCCGGGCCGGGGACAGGGCCAGAAGCAGGGGGGGTGCCAGACCTGGGACACCAGCGTTGGGATTTAGGGTACATGCCCTGGGTGCCCAGCGCCAGCAACGCCCCTTAAGGAGAGGTCTCGTCCTGGCTGGCTGAGGGGCCAACACAATGAAGAGCTCAGTGTGAGACACTGGGAGCTGACCAGGAGCCAGGGTCCTTAATGTGGACAGCAGAGCATCTGGAGCAGTGGTCCAGAGGGGAAGAGGCCAGGCGCAGATAGCAGCTGAGACTTGGCAACAACAGGCCAGGAACAGACTGAGGCGCAGCCCTAAGGTAAACGTCTTCATAAGACTCAGGGCTGCAGGGAAGGTGGCCCAGGGAAGGACTCTTGAGTGACTGGAAGGTTGTGGTAGTATCAGTGCTGATGTTGCAGCATGTAGGGTCCCTTGGCCAGGGCCTGGAGAAGTGGGTGGGCCTGGGTCTCTCCCGACTCCCCCAAAGTGCCAGGAATGGCACAGAGCATGCGGGTCACTGACACAAAGTGGGTCGGACTGTGAGTGGGACTTTACCCTGAAAGGGGTGGACTCAGAGGGACTCAGCCAAAGGTCTGAAGACCTAAAAGTGGACTCAGGAGTTAAGTTCGGCATGGAAGAGATGGAGCACTGACCACCTGACTGGAACCACTTGATCAATTCCCCAGTAACACCACCAGAAGGTGCTCATTGGTTGCATCCAGTGCTACTAACCTGTTACAAAGTGTCACCCCGGTTCCTCATTCCAGGGCCCCAACTTCCCCCACCTTGCTATGTGAACCACCCACTCCTGGGTCAGCCCACACCCAGCCTCCTGAGAGTAACTGGACCCTGAGTTAGTGAAGAAGTGCTGCTGACCAGTCACTCACAAGACAGACCCACAGAAAACACCCCTAGTCACAGATGCAATCCCAGCAACTGCTGTCTTGCAGGGTTCAGTGCTGCACACTGCACCTGGGAGATTCACTTACATTTGTCGTCAATTTATGAAAAAATTTGATATACACCAGCTCTATCTCTCTAAGTAAGTTCTCTGTACACACTCAATCCACATGCACTCTTTTATATAAGATAATAAATTCATGGATTACAGTAAGATTTTAAATGAATCTAAATCAGTTTAGTAATAAATCAAGGGATTAATAATAAGGCAAGGAGTTGGTCACAACTAACTGGGAAATAATTCACATCCTGAACTAAGCTTAATATCTTAATAGCTTTTCAATCTGTTGTTAGCTTACTATACAACCTGGCTGCAACATGTTTTGCAGCTAGCTCTCTCCTCCCCCCATGGGTAGATTCTCAGTCTTTGGTGTTACTGAGAAGATGGATTTGAAGGAAGGCTCAGACTCCAAAACACCTCAGTTTGTAACAAGTTTCCTTAATCCCTCCTGAAGTCAGGTGATTTGCCATGTCTGGCAATGGGCATGATTTCTTCCACTTGAGTCAAAGTGCTCTTGGGTGCTTAGGTCAGTCCACTGATCCTATATACATGCTTCTGCTGGGCTTTGTGTTTGTTTGTATCTACTCAATCCATGAGAGACACACATCTGGGGACATGACATTGCAGAGTTTTATATCTATACAAATGTATGATATTGCAGGAAACATGCTACCACAACAAGCTTCAATGTACCATGACCATTCCAAAAACACTTCACCTGACATACTTTGCATCAGACAATATATAATTACACTCTAAGGGAGACCATGAATAATAAACAAATCACATCACAAGGGTGTACACAGGGTATAATGTAGGGGCACAGATAGATAATGAATTGTATTTACCTTTAAAGTATATGTCAGGTGTGGCCAAACTGCAGCTCGGTAGCCACATGTGGCTCTTGAATGAAAAATTTTGGCTCCCAGAAAAACATCAGCAAATCAGTTTAGGAAAGCAGCCCCAGCTTAGGAGTTCAGGCAGGGGTTGGGATGGTGGTGAAAATTGCGGCATGGTCAGGATTTTAAAAAACTCACCACTAGCCTCCAGTCTTCTACATTCAGCTGCAGCTAAGTTTTTACTGTATAGACCTAATTTTCATGGTAACCTTAAGTAATTATTAGATTCTGACATTAGTGGGATTGATATTTGTCCTCTTTTTATGATAAAATTAATGTGTGCAATGAATTTTAAACTTAGTAATTTTGGAGTAGGTAAAAATATATGGTTATATGCCTCAGTGCGGCTCTTGAAGGTTTAATAATCAACTTGGGTACGTCTACACTATGTGTTTAAGTCGGCTTAAGGGCCCTTAAGTCGACTTAAATAGATCCCTGTCTACACTGCAGGGCAATAAAGTCGACTTTAGGGTCCAGTAAAGTCGACTTTATAAGGTCCACTTATGAAGTCGACTTAAGGCAATGTGGACTAACTAATTTGACTTAATAAAGTCGACTTAGTTCAGTGGGACCATTAGTTCAACTTTATTAAGTCCAATTAAGCCAGGACACCCATTTAAAGTCAACTTTATAAAGTCGACTTAATGTAGTGTGTACTCACTAAGTTGACTTAATAAGGTCTACTTAAAGTCAAATTTAAGTACACTTTATTAAGTCAACTTAATAAAGTCAACTTTGCTTTTATAGTGTAGATATACCCCTTGTGTGGCTCTTGAGTTCCATAAGTTTGGCCATCCCTGATATATGTTATTTAATGTTGTGTACCTGTCCTTTAGTGTCAAAAGTAAAATAATTCTGTAATCCTATTTAATAGACATTATAACCAATGTCCAACAAGACTCCATATTGTCAGTTTGAAACTCTTGCTTAAACATTGTACTCCATTTTGTAAACTTGCTGAAACCTGGGTTAGGCGTATGCTGTCTAAGTTCATTTAAATGTGTGAATAAAGGGAGTGGGTGTGAAGGGATCAATCTCAACTGCCAGTCTGTCCTGATGAAGCACAAGTACCATCTAACTGGCTGAAGAATGCAGACATCTCTGATTAAAGCAAACAGAAGGAGCTATCCTGGAAAGAAAAGAACAAAATACAATCAAGTCTGCAAGTGACTGGTGTCCAATGATCTCACAGGAACTCTGAGGCAAGATGATATAACAAATCCCATACACTTACATAAGAGCCAGCAAGTATAAAAGATGGGTAAGAACATGGAAACTTTTGGTCTCACTCTGCAACTGTCATCTTGGAGCACCAGATTGGTCACTAGGTTGGCTCAAGCAATGCATGAAAGGACTGGTAATTATATCACACCAGCTTTCAGAACTTCTCATGTATGTGTGTGTAAGAGTGACTGCTTTTTGCTATTCCTACTTTTACAATAAACACAGCGTATGGCCTCTTCCTCCCTAGAAGAGATCCTCGGTGCTCTTTTTGCACAACATTAGCATGTCACAGTTGTGTGGGCTCTTGTGGAGCAGGCTGTGAGTATTGGAGCTGGTACCTTTGCTAGATTGTGTCAGGCCTTAATATATGACATAATCCACGATGAGATCCTTAGAGAGGAGACTGGGAGGCCTTTCATTCTGTCTGCTGCTGAGAGAAAGAGCTGACATCTCTTCCTCTTGACATGTGATGCTAATGTCCTTTGGATGTCCAGGGAGTAGAGCTTTTCCCAGTTGCTGGCATGCATTTCGGGGTAAAAAGCCAGCAGAAAAATATCTTGATTTGAGTGGAACTGTGATACTACCTTCAGAAAGAAGGCTGGATGTGGTTGCAGATGAACCTTATCTTTGAAAAAAAACACATAAGGATGTTCTGAAGTCAGAGCTTTATGGCTGATGTGATGTCTACTATGAAGACTACCTTCCAAGAAAGGCATAAGAAGGCAACATGTTGCTAATGGCTTGACAAGTGGTTTCATCAGTACTGACAGGACCAAGTTAAGGTCCCATTGGGGAAGCAGTTGGCACGCCTGAGGAAACAGCCTGTCAGGGCCCTTGAGGAAGTGACCTGCTGTGTGAGTCGTGAAGACTGAGCAGCCAGCCACTTACAGCTGAAAAACCAAAACTGCAGCCAGGAGCATGTTAATTGAGGATACTGAAAGACCTTGATGTTTAAAATGTAATAAATAGTCCAATATGAGAGGTACCTTTCTGCACGGACTAGATCAGTGGTCACCAATCTTTCCCAACCACTGTGCCAGTCCTTTCTCCAGTGGCCCCATCTGCTGAAAAAATGTGGCAGCTGCCTGAAAATTCAGCAGCAGTCACGACTGCAGTGGGAGCACTTCCCAGGCATGCCCTGGAAAGAAGTCTCCCAGAGTCGCTCATCTTGGTAGTGTGCCTGGGGAGAGGGGTCCTGAGCTATGCCGCAAAAAGAAATGGCTCCTTTCCAGGGTTTCCAGGTGTGCTGCATAAAGAAGCTGCCCGGAGTGGCTCCTTTGGGGAGCATCACACTACAGAGAGAAGCCACTCCAGGCAGCTTTTTTCTGTGTCATGGGGGACCCGCCCCGTCGCGTCCCCAGCTGCACATGAAAGAAGCCACCTAGAATGGCTTTTGGTGGCAGGAGTGGCAATTTCTGTGGTACTGCAGAGGGTGCTACGTGCTGCTCTGAATGGGGTTGGGTGCCACTGTCAGCACAAGTGCCAGGCAGGGGCATCGCTGGCGCCTGGCACACAGGCCCTGTGCCCTGAATCCCGGCACCGGTGCCCCGGGTCCTGGTGGGACCCCTGCCTCTCCCGGTCTATGGCCAGAGATCTGGGGTGCAGCGGCCACTTCCGGCCCCTTCCTAGGCTAGGCAGCCCTGCGGCTGCGGCTGCCACTCACTGCCCTGTCCCTGGCTGGGGGCGTGGCCTTTGGTCAGGGGGCGGGGCCTGGGCCGGTGCCCCGGGTCCTTCCCTGGGGCAGTGACGCTTCTGGTGCCAGGGGATGCCTACCGCTGGACTAGATAAAGACCCTCTTCCATTTCACTAAATATGTAGAATCATAGAAACTGGACAGGACCATGGGAGGTCATCAAGTCCAGTTCCCTGCACTCATCAAAGGACCAAGTACCCTCTTAAACCTTCCCTGACAGGTGCTTGTCTAACTTGCTCTTAAACATTTCCAATGATGGTGATTCCTCAACTTCTCTAGGCAACTTACTCCAGTGGTTAATCACCCTGGCAATTAAGAATTTTTTCCTAATGTCCATCCTAAACCTCCCTTGCCATAATTTAAGCCTATTACTTCTTGACCTATTAACAGCAGTTAAGGAGAACAGGTTTTCTCCCTCCTCCTCATGAAAACCTCTTAGATACTTGAAAACTGTTATCATGTCCCCTCTCAGTCTCCTCTTTTCCAGACTAAACAAACCAGCTCTTTCAATCTCCCCTTATAATTCAAGTGTTCCAGACCTCTAATTATTCATATTGCTCTTCTCTACTTTCTCCAATTTGTCCACAGCTTTCCTGAAATGAGGCACCCAGAAGTGGACACGATACTCCAACTGAGGCCTAATCAGGGCAGAGTAGAGCAGAAGAATTCCTTCTTATGTCTTACTTACAATACTACTGTTAATACATCCCAGAATGATTGCTTTTTTTGCAAAAGCATTATATGTTTGACTCATGTAGCTGTAGTGTATGGTTTTCTACTTCCAGGAGAATGTCTTTGATTTGTTCTGAACATTTCAACTCCTGGCGATTCAGTCATGGAGTTTCCACACTGTGAGATGTAGGGATGTAAGTTCAGAGGTGACTATGATCCTGAGTAATCAGGTCTGGCACTGCTGGAAGGCTGATAGGGGTCTCCACTGACAGTTTGAGAAGCACAGTGTACCAGTGTTGGCATGGCCAACCTGGGAGTCGGACTACCAAGATTATTGAAGATTTGTCTCTCCCAACCTTTAGAAGAACACTGGGGACCCGAGATATTAAGGGAAACACATAGCGCAGATGTCACATCCACAGGATGAGGAAAGCATCTGCCACTGACCCCTGGCTGAGATTCTGGAAGAAGCAGAACTGTCTTCTGTTGTGAATAAGTCTATCTGGGGAATCTCTTACCTCTGGAAGATGTCACTTCCCACACCTAGGTGGAGAGACCATTATGGGCAGATATTGACCTGCTAAGGTGGTCCAACAGTATATTCTGAGATCCCAGGAAGTTCAAGGCATCTATGTGAATCTTGTGAGCTGTATACAAGTGACAAAGATTGAGGACTTTCTGACACAGGAAAAAGGAGCAAGCACCACTCTGTCTGTTTGTAGAACATCTCTGTTGTGTTGCTGTTCTTAGCGCAACACATTTGCCTTTCAGATGAGCATAGAAGGCTTGATAGGCCCGATGCACCACTCTGAGCTCCCTTACGTTGATGTGGGTAGCCAGCTCTTCTTGTAACCACAAACTTCAGGTTCTGAGGTAGCTTAGATGAGCTCTCCAACTAGTGTCTAAAGCATCAGTTACTAGGATCTGGGCAGGAGATGGGTCTGTGACTGGGATGCCTGTACAGTGATGCAGAACGAACGTTGGTGTAGTCACCAGAGGAACATCTCCAACACTGTCTCTGGGATCTATGTTAACTTGACTGTGCAATCATGGGATGATCAGTACACTGAGGTGAGCCATGGTTACAGAGATCTGAGGCATAATCTGACATGTTGAACTATGTAAGTACAATCTGCTAAGTGGCCCAACAATCTCTGACACTCTGACAGTGATCATGGGGTGTCACTTCTTTCCAGCATCATTGTTCCAAAACATATAGTCCATTATATGGAAGGCCCTTTGAGTCTAGGACCTACTCTATAAATTCTATCTTTTGTGTGGGAGTGTAATGGGATGGCATGTTTGCCCCCACCCCTGCTTAGGGGCCTGGTTTTTCCTTTCTTCTCAAACAGATCAGTCCAAAGTCTTTTTGGTTTTTAACCACCGACAGTAATTTTTATCGTGCTGTATTTGTGCTACCCTACCAAACTTTTCATTTGTAATTTACCACTTGTAGAATCGGGAAATTAAGATCTTAATGATTGGTGCTGTATATGTAGCCTTTATCAACCAAGAACTTTACAAATAATAACTTTTACACCCATATGAAGTTGGTAAGTTATATTTTCTTCATTAGACAGATGGGAAAACTGAAAAGGAGAGGTTAAGTGACTTGGCCATGGGGAGAGAGTGAATTGGTATCAGGGAAGGAAATGGAACCAGAGTTCTTGATTCTCATGGCCTGTGTAGAGACAACATTTTCCCAATACCACATGTATATCCTTGTGTATTTGGATAGCTCAGAATAGTTTCAAAAGGAAAACCTAATGGGGAGGAGGGTAGAAAAAAAGCATTCCTCATGGGCATTTTATGTCTTAACTACCCATTCCAGGGTTTCCTGCATCTTCTACTAACTATTGCTGGAGCCAGGATACTGGAGTAGATACACTACTGATGCAATTAAGCTCTTCTTGCGTTCTGATTTTTTTTTTCAAATTTCTCACAGATGGCTGTTCTACTAAAGAACTATCTATTTTCTTGCTTTGTCCTACTTTATTCTAAATTATAATATTTCTTTCAAAATTCTTTCAAATTTGTTTAATGTCATCTCCTTTGTTGTTACATCCCTCACCTTCATAACATGTCTTTCATCATTTGCTATGTTAGACTAACATAGAATGAAAGAAATTTGGGGCAGGGACTGTAGGTGAAGTTCTGTCCCCATTAAAGTCAATAGTAGAACTCCTGTTGACTTCAGTATATCAGAATTTCACCTTTTGTGTTTATTTCTGTAAAGCCATCGGGAAAACTTGTTTTTTATATAATTTTTTTTTGAAGACCAAAAAGTGAGGAGGCATTGCCACTGTGCTGCTTGCCATTGGAACCTACGAACAAAACTTATGAACAGCACTTGCCACTGAAACCTGTGACCATTGTGCCATCTTCTGGAGAAAGGTGGGAAAGCACAGGGAATACAGACAAAAGCAAAGTTAATATAAAGGTTGTTTATTAACTTAAATAAATAAAATTGTGTAAGGCATCTATAATAATAATATAAAGCAGGAATACTGGATTATTATTATCTGATAATAATTAAAAGGGCTCATTTGAAATAAAAGATATATAAAGAGTGCCCTTTTTAAAAATTAGCTTTGATTAATTTTAAACCTTCTAATAAGCTCATAGTAATCAGAACGAAAAACAGCATCTGCAGACAATGAAGCAAAAGTCATTGTAATAGGAGATTGTGTGAGAGAACATTAAGTTCTTTAACAGTCATAGATACAAACCATAAATAACCAAATCATCACTGCCAATATCATTAAAACCAGCAAATCAGGTCAAAGTATAATGATATCTTAATATTTTGAACAGTATGTCAACCATGTCTGAACTACATATTTGCTGTATTCCTAATAAGCCAGTTAGTTAAGCTCACTGGATCAGGCTCTACTCTAATCCACACAGATCTAAGACCAGAGTAAGTTCATTGCATTTCAGTGAGCTTCACATCAAGGGCTATGTCTACATTACAGAGCTCAGTTAAGTCGACTTAATAAGGTCTACTTAAAGTTGGCTTTATTAAGTTGACTTAGTGAGGCCCCATTTGTTTAAGTCGACTTTATAAAGTCGACTTAAGCCAGGGTACCCATTTAAACTCAACTTAATAACATCAACTTTTAATGGGTTTCCTGGCTTAAGTCAACTTTATAAAGTCGACTTAAAAGGGTCTACTGAACTAAGTCGACTTTATTAAGTCAACTTTAATGGGCACATTGCATTAAGTCGACTTAATAAAGTCAACTTAACCCTTCAAGTTGATGTTAATGGCAGGAGTCATTAAGTCAACTTAAGCAAGTGCTTAAGTCGACTTAATGAACTCCAAATGTGGCCAGGGAGTTGCTTAAGTCGACTTAAGCTTCCTTCAGTCAACTTAAGCCGCTAGTGTAGAATTACCCATGGGCATCATTGCCCCCAAAAAAGTGCCACCAGCGCTGCCCCTGAACCCAATCCAGCTCTGGGTTCTCAACCAGGGCCCTGATTGGGCTCCTACCACCAGCAACCTAGGTCCCCAGCTGGGGTTGGGGCTGGATCCTGCTGCCAGCAGTTTGCAGCCTGGCCCTGAGTCTCCAGTTGGAGTTGGGACACTGGCACTAGGACTCAGGGCTTATGCCCCATGTGCCCAGTGCCAGCAACACCACCATTTCACATTTCTAAGCACTGGTCTTCACTGACAAAGAAGGTTGACATAATGCCACTTACACTGATCTTCTGCAGCCTGCATCTCCACTGGCAGAGCAATAAATGTAAAGTAAATGGTGCTGAAATTCAACCTGATAACACCAACCCTGCAAGTGGCATATGCCTGAGGTCCAATGCTACAAGTCAAATTTAGGTCCATGTAGCCAGAGAGCCGGGAAAATCAGCTTCATTCACCTCTGGGATCAATCCCAGAACTCTCTGTTCTTTTCCTGCTGCTCTTGATTTTCTAAGCTTGCTGCACCATGGCAGATAAACAGCACATATCTCCTCCCTTGCCTGCAGTCCCAGGAAGTTTTTAATTCATCCCTCTCTGTGTGTGCAGCACTGTGCCTCTTTGTGCGTGCATCAGAGAAAGCCAGCGTGGAAAGCTTTTTGCACTTCTTTTGAGAGAAGAGGGGAGGGAGGATGAGCATATTGCATCATCGGTGGATGACTGCCTCCCCATGAGCCCTTCCGCCTAATTGCACTGTGAATGCCTTACCCACACTGCAGCGTGTTCCAGGAAGAAGAAAGGGCAGGAAGTGGGAATGAAAGAGCCCGGAGCAAGGAGCATGATGTGATCACACTCCTGTGCCTTCTCTAATTCATTGGGCTAGGATTGAATTAGTCATACCCCCAGTGTAGCCCTAAATTACTTGAAAATGGAACATTGACTCCTGTGGTCCATAGGCAATAAATAGCTAAATAGTTTGAGGTATCTCCAAAGTCATTCATGTTCCATCTTATGGAAACCAGCCATAGCAGCCATATAGAAGTACGGATTGTTTATATTTATGCAGGCACCCTGTGCTTTAGGGGTCTTTGAATTCAAGTAGGAGATTAACATTTAAGCAGTTCCTATGTGCTGTAAGTTCTTCCACTGAGAGACTACAACTCCCATGATCTCTTGGGAAAGGAAGATAGACCCTCCCCGCTCCTCCAAGGAGCACAGAGGGACAAGGAGGTCTCCATTTGGAGAGAGAGAGATGGCTACATCTGGAAGCTGCTGGTGACTGCTCTGTGGTGCCCAAGACTGCTCCTGGGGTTCCTGAGACTGCTGGAGGCTTACTCCAGCAGGGAACTTCAGAGGTTGGTGGCTTACTCAGCCTCACCTCTGCCAGATATTCCACAGTGAGGTAAAAAGCCTAATAATGATCCAAATTATTCAAAGCTAAATGATGGAAGGAGATTCTTGAGCACTGTTCTAATTCATTATACGCCTTGATCCGCTAAGGATATGTGGGGGAACGTTTGTAGGGGATGCAGCAGGGCCTTGGCCAACCCCCTTGAGAGGTGGGGAGGGAGTACCACAGCCCCATCTTCCCCCAGCTCCACCCTGCCCACAATCCTGTTCCAAGGGGGCATGGAACAGGTAAGGGGGACTGTGACATAAAACAGTTTGCGGACCACTGTTATAGGGTCAGTATTTTTAACAATTACCTAGACTGCAAACAAGGTAAACAAAGAATAGCTTAAACCCCCAGCTACTGGACAAAATAAAAAGTAGTCAGCTCTCTAGCATCATATAGTGACGTGCCTTCGCTGGTCAAAAAATGGCCAGATAGATTTCTGTAACAAAGCAAGACAGATGTTTGTGAATAAATATTAAATGAAAAGAACTCTAACAAACTTAGCCAAAATGAAAAAGTTATATCTACAACATTTAATTTAAATACAAAATGTTGTATTTAAAATAAAATTGGGGAAAAAGCCCTAATAAAAATAACACAAGTACAGCAGGAATCTCACTCCTCAGCGTTTACAGTACTTATTAGTATCATTCATTCCAGCTCTCTTTTTGATCAATCTAGAAGTGGCTGCTCTAATTTACACTGCTGGAATAGTCTGGGGAGACTACCTTTCAGTCTCTCTTACATCTTACCTCTACCCTGTAATCCTCTTTACAAAGGTGACATAAAGCTGATGGCATCTTTAAAGAGGGAATCCCCATATTTTGCTTTAGGGCAGCTTTAAATTCCCTTGGCACAATTTACTCAATTTGGACAGACTATCTGGACCTCAAGATATTATTTGTTTTGGACTTTATTTCTGGTTGAGAGTACAAACCAAAATAAGGATGATCTAAGATTTAAAAGTACTGGCTAACACATGCTAACAAATATGATTTTTAAAAGTGCCGTGTTTAGACAAGGTATATTGCCTTTAACATGGCCTAATCCCAGCCAAATTAAAGCCTCAGCTTTAACCTGGCCATTCTAGAAAAAGTTAGAAGTATATATTTCCTTGTCTGTACTAGACTTCTGGAACATGTTTGTTAAGGTGTATTACCTAAGATGATACTAACATACTTTTTTATCTTAATCTAGACAAGACCTGAAGCTTTTTTCACTCAGCTACACTCCAAAAGTCTCAGAAACTTTCAAAATTCAAATCCAGCTGTAAAATAGAAGTCCAGTTGTTCTTTAATCCAGCTTCTTACTATAAAATCTTCCATTATAATAGCTTATTCATCCAGATGGAATTCTACCTCCAGCATGACTGAACATATGCTATTTTCTAATCACGAAGTCTTTGAATACATCAGGTAGAATGATATTCTGGAGAACACTTTTCTTCATTCTGTTCAATGAACCATACTAGATTACTTTTCTTATCCAGCAACGCTTGATTATTACTACCAAAGAAATCAGTGCTGAAAAGGACTCATCATATGGGCCTGATCCTGCAAACCCTTACTCATGTGAGTAATCTCATTAAGTTCTATGGATCCTGAAGACAAATATTTTGGAAGTTTTCAGTTCCCATTCCTTCTTTTTTACACAAGGCTTGTGGTTTCTTAATGCTTGCGGGGATAGTTTATCTCTGAAATCTACTTAGATCCAAATGACCAAATTCACTCCAGCAAAAATAGCTGTAACTCTGATAATTTTGTTGCAGTTGCACACGCTTCCTCTAAAACTGAATGTGGTCAAAAGATTACAGGTTTGGGCAGTGCAAAGGTTATCTAAATCTCCACATCTCTTGAGGTTCAGTCATCATTACTTTAGTCACCTACAGTATTTTTACATGGTAAATAATACAGTAAAAGTCACAGATGATCAGGAAGACAAGAGGATGAAGAGCAAACTGTCACTGACATTGGAATGATTTATTTAATAACACTATGCAGCACACTTTAGCCTCACCAATCCATTGAAGTCTGCTCCAGTAATCTGTGCATGCCTCTGACAGCTCTTTAACATAAAAATTAAACTAATAGGGTCAGATTTTCCTAATATAATGCTACTGAAGACATTGGGGTTACGCCCTGAATAAAAGTGGTCCTGTGTGATTGTAATTAAACCACATCTCAAAGAGAGAACTTTTTTGGGAACCAATTTAAAATTATAGTTCCAATCCCCTGAATGGTATGTGAAAGCAAAACACAAAAACAAAATAAATATGTAATATGAATTTGAAATGATTTGCATTTTGAAGACAGGAGATGTAGTAATCTGGGGTGTGACAATATTTGGATGTGATTCCAAATAAAAATTCAAGAGGACTTTCCCAATATGAGAGAAAAATGTATTCTATTTTCCCAGTCCTGTTCTTTATGTCTCTAATATAGAATGTCCATCCTAATTTAACCCATTCTCTGTTCCATTCCTGTGACTCCTGACTTCTCCAGCCTTTTCCCCATCCTCCACCAAAGACCCTAGTGAGTCTCATTTCTCCTTGAATCTACCCATACCACCCAAAAAGACCTTATTGGTATTGTTTCTTACGGCTATGGCTATCTCTCCAAGATCACCCTGCTAGCTCTGACACCCCTGTTTATCACCACCCCCAATTCCTGAGTCCCTGTAGGCTCTGCTACTCTATTTCATTTTGGCACCATGCAATAACCAAATATTTATGATTAAGGCAGTTTAACCTTTATAATCCCAGATTATATTTAAATTGATTTTTAAAGACAGTTTAAAGACAAAGATTTTAAAGAATTCTTTCCCACTTCATGCTGTGACTATAGGAAAAATTATATTTTTTGGATGTCCTAATTGTGAATATTCATATTTTATCCTATTTGGATTTCTTTCAAGATTAGTTTCAGAGGGGCAGTTGTGTTAGTCTAGTTCAGAAAAACAAAGGAGTCTTGTGGCACTTGTAAAGACTAACACATTTACTTATGGATAAACAAATAAACAAATAAACGTTTGTCTTTACAAGTGCCACAAGATGCCTTCTTATTTTTTTAAGATTAGCCTTCACTCTGAATTTCTTGTGTTAACAATGCTTGTCTACAACTATTCCATCTCATGAATGTATTTTACTCTAAACATACTCTCAAACTAACCCCAT
The DNA here is from genome assembly GCA_007922195.1 of Podocnemis expansa. Lineage (NCBI taxonomy): Eukaryota > Metazoa > Chordata > Testudines > Podocnemididae > Podocnemis > Podocnemis expansa. The sequence continues at coordinate 50,821,744 of ML681990.1, read as the reverse complement.
TTAACATAGTTTTAGACTTGGAATTTCTTTGTTATATTGTCTTAATGTAAAAATAATTGTGCAACATCCTTTAGAACACTGTGCACACTGCTGATTATCCCCATTTAAAAACAATATTGTAAAACTAGAGAGGGTTCTAAGAGGGCCAATGAAAATGTTCAAAACTAGAAAATCAAATGAAGAGATATCAAAAAAAATTAGGATTATTTTAGAAAAGGGTCAAATCAGAAGGGACATGATAGAAGTATATAAAATGATGAATGGTACAGAAAAGGCAGATTGGCACAGTCTCTTCTCTCTTTCTTCTAACATGAGTAAGGGTACATTGAATTAAATTAAAAGGTGACCCATTCATAACTAATAAAAAATACTTCTTTATACAACATGGAAGACTCTGTGAAGCTCACTGCCACAGAAGTTGCTGAGGCCAAGAATTTATCAATGTTCAGAAAAAGGACTGGACATTTATATGGATATCAATAATACCCAGAGTTGTCATAATTTATTAAAAATATTTTGAAGTTATGTTAAACCTCGTACATTGAAGCTTAACCCAATCTCTATCTGTGAGAGACTAAGATGAGACCTAATGTTTGGAGCAGATTATCCCACATCTTCCTCCTGTGGGATTCTACAACTTCTTTTGAAATATCTGGTACTGGCTGCTGTTAGGCTACTCAAGTCTGATGCAGTATGGCAATTCCTGTGTTTCCATGCCTCCATAATATTTTTAAGTTATAAAGAGGTTGCAGTTTAAATATCTCTCCATTTCAATGACACATCCTCCATTCCAAGAGTTTTCAAACTTTTCAAGTATCTTCTCCATTCTCAAATGTGTGAAGGATCTCTCTTCTCTTTCATAATCAGATAGCATCCCTGTATTGACTACTGCAACTGCTTACATAGAAACATATTAGAAGGATATTTATGTGTTTTATCTGTCTTTGGTTTGATAAATGTTTGGTCCTTTTTAAAAAAAGAGCCTTGATGTTTACAGAAACAGCTGAAAGCAAGAGGGAGCTGTCAACATTCTTGGATGTGACACATCTTTACACCTCGCCAGCTGCAGTCTGAAAACAGCTGCTCTATTCTATTTGATCAATCTGAAGAGAGAATACATCTAGAAGTAAGAACAAGAGGTTGGGTGTCAAAAAATCTCAAAGCTTTACCTGTCTCTGCCACAAATTCACTATGTAGCCTTTGGCAAATTACTTATCCTTTTATTTCCACATCTTGAAAACGAGCTTCATGACAATATTTTAAGAGGTATTGTGAGAATTAATTCAGTAGTACTTAAAAGGCCATTTCAGATTCTCAGACGAAAATTTCATGTTTAGAAAATCAAAATATAATGATTATGAAAAATATCTTATTGTTTTGTGTAAAAGGGAACCCAAGAGGATGATGAAATAATCAGGTCACTGAAAATGAAAGACTATGACACGCCACATTAAAGAAGAAGAAAGAATATCATCTCAGATCACAGAGCTTGTTTCTAGCAGGGAATGTTCACTGCCTTTATTATTTCTTTGCATATTGATATATGAGGCAAGATACAAGCTGGTATAAAATTATTGAGAAAGTGAAGTTGTAATACTACAACATAAGGGCCACATCTTGTACCATGACACCTCCAAGAAGTTTTAGTAAGATTACTCCTGAAGTTAGGAGTAAAACTTTCAGGATCTGGCTCCATATAGAGAGATGATTCTTGAAACATTAGATATTGGTGTATTGTAGCTATCACACAGTTTTATTACAATTGTCAGTTTTTAGGCCCAAGGAAAACTGTGCCCATAAGATTGATTATTTTTTTTTTATGTATTAGACAGTCAAGGTCGGCACTAATCCATGTTGCCATCAAGTCCCTTGGCTGCTCCTCAGCTAATGTTCCTTCTGAAACTAATGTTCTTTTTCAGAGAATATTTAGTACCTCATGAGATGGAGTATCTACAACTCAATCCAGAAGAGGCTAAAAGGATGACATTTATAAAGCTCAAGTTGCCACAAATCAGATTTAACTATAACTGTACTGGGAATGATGTAAAGTCAGCCATAAATGAGATATAACACTGAGAGTGGAAGTTATACTATCCTACATTTCATTTATTGAACTTCCTTAAATTTATTTGCTTGTTGGAATCACCACAGTATCATGAAGGCCTCAGTAGCAAATCTATAATTGGGATTTGCATTTATGACCTAGTCCAGCGTCCACTGCAGTCAAAGGATAAAATCTCCATTACTTTCAATAACAGAGGATCGGGCCGTTAAAGTGAACTAAAATCCCATTGTTTCACAATTTTAATGATTGAATTTAATCTCCAGATCTAGTCCAATAACTTTTCACAGAACAGTTGCATTCTCTTTATGTTTTGAACTATGCCTTTACAAAAGGAAACATTTTAAAATGCTCTTTTTTGTATTTTGCCATGTTTTCCCTTATGTTTCTTTTGGTTTCTCTGGCCAAACAACCACAATTCTCACAAATTTCCAACTTCTCAAATACATGCATTAGACATAGGTCACTCTGACAATGTGGGATTTTCTCCCACAAAAGCTTAGTGCAATAAATAAATTTGTTAGTCTTTAAAAGAGCCACAGGATTCCTTGGGGGGTTTTTTTTGTTTGTTTTTTGAACCTTTAAAATTGAACACATAAAGACTTATTCTGCTTTTATTGTCATCTCCTAACTGAATTCTGTTGAGATGCAGCTGCTCAGTTCTATTTGCCACTTCTGTTTTCCAATGCTACCAGCCATCAGAATTTTGATGAAAATAAAAATTTTCAAAACCCATATGCATATTACACCCCTGAAGGCATACTTGTAGATTTCAGTTGCTGTGGCTTATATTACTGGGATTAGAACTATCAAGAACAACACTTATCACCCATGCGCATATTTTTCCCTAAATGTTTCAGAAAAAATTCTCTCTAGATCACCATTTGCAGTCTTGACAATATTTTATTTACTTACAAATACCAATTAAAGCCAAGGACAATCCTATGTATCATTGTGCTAACTGCTGTTTTTGAAATCTACACCAAGCTTCTACATCCAAACATGGCCATATAACCAATACCCATACACGAAGTGAAGGCTGTTTGTTGTTCAAGATGAAGGTGGTGATAGGTGAGCTGTGACTGGTGGGAAGAAGATGATAGAGGTTGAGAAACAAAACTGATGACAAGAGCATAGATAAGTGCTGAATGGGTTAATTCCTTATTTCTTTGCTTTCAAAATTCGTGTTGGTTACGAAGAATAGAAAGCTTAATTGAAAATAATTTGGGGGGAGGAATAATACTGATAGCATTTTAGAAAATATCTTGTGGGGGCACTCTGACAGAGTAATATGGCTTGTAAGTCTTATAATTACAATAATTACAAGGCCATACCTATACAGGTAAAAATTCATTAGTTAAAACATTAAAATGCCTATTTAAAAACTCAATAATTTGTTATAGGATGTGTGGTGATGTTGCAGCACATAAACTTCATGAGCATGTTGGCATGCAATCTTTACTGTGTATGTATCCATCTCATAGGCTGTGTTCACACGCGGGGTTATTTTGATACAAGTTGTTTCGATACAAGGTGTATCGAAATAACGCCTTATTTTGAAATAACTTAATTCGAATTAACAGTTAACTCGAATTAAGGAAAAAAGCTCAAAGCGAAATAGCAAGTTCAGACAACAGTTATTTCAAAACAAGTCTGTTGTTTCGAAACAACATGTTAGGACGGCATTGTTTCAAAACAATCATTTCAAAACAACGTTGTTTCGTCCCTACATGGGGTTTAAGTTGTTTCGAAACAACGCTGTTGTTTTGAAACAACAGTGCATTGTGTGAACATGGCTTTCCTTATTTCAAAACAACCTCTGTTGTTTCGAAATAAGACTGCTGTGTGAACACACCCATAGCGTCAGATCCCTTTGAGCTTCATTATTTACCTGCTGTCTTTTTAAGAAAGTGATAAGACAAGCTTATAACATCTAATATCAGTTTGTTATTGGCAGCCAAATAATAGTCCTCATTTCAAACATCAGTCCTCCCTGATCTTAAATAAATAAAAGAGTCCTAGTTCAATACAACACATAACAATTCCTAAAGCTTTATAAAAGAAATAGTCTAAAATGCTGTAGTTCTGTTGCTTGCTGTAGTGTTCTTACTCAGCCAGATATTGCTCAGGGGAATCTATGCTGGAGAGAGCGCATTTTAGAGTGGGAGCTCATACATGCAGCATACCTTCCCTTTCTGCCTGTCCAGTTCTGCTAGCTATTGAGGTGGATGGGGAGGTAGTTTTTGTGAAAATGACACCTCTCCACTGAGAAATGTTTCCTTTCTAGTACTCCTGTCTTCTTTTCCATACTGATTCCCAATGTTTGGTATCACAGTCACCCCCAGGGTAGTGAATTTTAATGTCTCTTACATTATTAAGGTATTGGAATGAAGTTGATTAGAAAGAAGAAAGCTTCTTCATAAGCTGCTGTGGTGGGGGAAAGTAAATATATAATAGCGTACTTGGTCAATAGATAGGGTATTGTTAATAAAGAAGATTCTTTTTGTGTCCATGAACTACAATAATTAAAAAAAAAAAAAAAGATAGTGTCAGACAGAGACTGCAGACAGCCCTTTAGACTACAGGTTTTTGTTTGTTTTTATTTTACATCCTGTTCCTGTGCCAATATTGGCACACAGGACAGAAAGCAGTCTTTTCTGTTCCCCACTCTGTCATTTGTTGCTACTTCCATTTGCTCTGTGGTGTTGTATTTGATTGTTTTGCCCTCCTGGTTAAGGGTTCTTGAGCCCTCATTTCCTCACACCAGTTGGTTTCCAGTTGATCACTCCTGGTGGTGTCCATGTGCTGGAATCCAGAGTAAGTGCCTCAGATATATACAACACTTTCTTTTGATTCTGGTCATGGCCGTACCTAGGGGGAGAGCGGGGCTCAGGGCCAATCAGTTTGTGTGGGCCCCCCCATTTTAAACTTTGCAGGCAATGTTCCCTCTAAGCCAATGTTTCCCAACCTGTGGTCCAGGGACCCCCAGAGGTCCACGGACACATTGCAGGGGGTCTGCAGAGCCTCTCCTTATCTGGGGCTGGAATCCAGCTATAGCCCTGAAGCTCCCTGCCAGGGCTGCCTTTCCCCTTCTGTGGCTGTATCCTGGCAGGGGAATGGAGCCACAGCAGCTCCCCAGCAGGGGCAAGGGTAAGGGACCACAGCTGCTGTGGCTCTGCTCCCCGGTGGTGTGGGCAATGGTGGTGGCAGCAGTGCTCACCAGCTGTCCCACTAGTGCAGGCCAGAGTCTACCTGTGCAGGCCAGATTACATAATCAGCTGGGGGGGGGGGGGGGCGAAAATATCTTTTTTTGTTACAAAGGAGTCCCCAGCCTGAAAAAGGTTGGGAA